>JAVTVY010025989.1:0-107946 GCA_036873755.1 Hanleya hanleyi
AATGGACTAGACAGTTTTGGAATTTTGAATAGATACCGGTAACCTATAAATATCAAAATATTTCATCAAATCGAAAATGTACCCCACTAATAGCTCCAGAGGCAAGGGATGCCAAGCCCTTTCAGACCTTTTGTCTACATGTATATCGTACAAAACAACAACAAAATATCTTCCGACACTGTTTCCAGTGGTCCCTCATTTGATCGAAACTCTACCTGTGGGTCCACGATCACTTTAAAGAGATGGACCTATACACGCTACATAATATTGACGTGAAACCAAATCAGTTATTAATAAGATGTTCTTTAACTTTCGTTTTAAACAGCGATATAGATTCAATTGATTGAATGGAGGATGGTAATTTATTCCACTCGCAAGGTCCCACAATTGTGACAGTATGAAAGGATAAATTGGAATGACAAAATGGTCTATATGAATTAAGTCCGTGTCCTCTAGTGTGATAATCACCCCGTAGCATCGTACAGCGGAAGTGACTGATCTGTACTCCAGGATCCGGCCTATAGCCATTTTCTACCGTTGACAGACCTTCGTTCGGGCGATTTCACGACAAAGTATGTATATCATTGAGGTATCTTAAGCGTTTTAATTCTGCAAATTATATTCATGAAAACACAAGCTTAGCATATATGATAAAAAAGTACTATACAGGAAAGCAATTCGATTCGCAAAGCCGGTCTTGTATCCTGATCACTTCGATTTTTCTAGGTGAGTTGCTTCATGTCATTTTATATAGCTTCAGACTTACCTTCGTGTTAGACGTTTTGTCTGATGCAAAGGAGGTACCAACCGCTATAAAAACAGTTTGATTTTAGATGAATAGGACTGTCAATTTTTCATATTTATCGCTTATTTTTACTGCTTCTGTACGGCCTATAGCTAAGCTAAAACATATTTCTGTACGGCCTATTGTTTCGTATCTGTATGGCATACTGCTATTTGAGAATAGGTACAAGGAGTCCAACGAATTACCCAAGTGAACCCAAATGAAAGCACAATGAAAATAAATGAAAGCCAAATGTATCCAAATGATCATGGAAGTGACGTTTGTGGGGCGGGTTTCAACCCAAGAGGATTCTCATTGAACAGAAAGCTGGAAAACATAGACAATATTTGAGGTCGTCGGAGATTGACCTGTATAGCATTTGTATAGGTCCTAACAACATCCAACAAAAGTGATATGTAGGGTCTGATTTTGTTAGACTGATTCCAGAAACAACCAATATCGTGACTTTTCTCCCTTGATATTTACTCTGAACTACAACTCGTGATCCGGTCGTATTCTCTGATATATACGGCAATTCTTGTGTATTTTATCACTATTTCAATATCAATTTTTGTACGGTCCCTTGAAGGATATACTCGACCAGGTCGGTGGGTACATTTTTGATCACTAGGTTTTATTGCACTTTCTTTTGAAAACATGGCAGTGTGACTAACCTCACAGGACCTACGAAGTAGGGTTTGATATGATTTAATTGTGTACTTGATGTAAGACATGTTTTGCCAATTTCGAGTTTACAGGTCACCTAAGTATGTCTGCCCAAGAACCCTGGGCCTGATATTTCCGGCTTTTCGGATCTACTGGAAAACATTCAACGATCTGGAACAGCGAAATTTATTTCCGCTTTTCGTGGTTCTAGACAGCCAGGATCACCGACACCTTCAATTCTTTTGTACTATGGTTTGCAATATTATGTTGTACTTGCGCTACAAACATGTCTGTGGAACTATCACAGAAATAGCACAAGTATCGCAGAGACATCGCCGCGTATGTTGGAAATGATACGTTTCTAAATTATTTTTGTCTGAATAGTACAAAAATATGTTTTCAGTATCATAGCTGGGAATCTCAACATTCGTGTCAAACGGAAAAAGAAATCCGAAGTCGTTTCTGGTTTTTGGGTGAGGCGCACATGGCATACAGTCGCTAAAATTAATGCAACTATATCCCGACCGTGTGCGGTTGTATTTCATTTAGATCGTGAATCCTCGGGGACAATAGTTCAATTAGAAGATCCTATCGTATATTTTCCCCAACAATGGGGTTGATGGTAAATCGAAAGGTGGCAGTATATTTGGATATCTTTTGGGACGGCAAAAATCACTATGAATGAACAACAACACCGGCAGCGTTGTTGACTAGTCATTGAACAGGACGACTGACGTAGAGCAGTTGATGTTCGAATAAACTTTCTGTGTTTAATAAAAAGAAATTTGTGTACACGAAAAGATTTGTTAACAGACCAGGTTTACATCTTGCGACCATGTAACCGAAATGATCTCAACCCCGTGACTTAGAAAATCCGTATAGTTCCAGGGATTCATACAAGTCGCTTTTTACCACCGAATACCGGTGGTAAAAAAAATTTGAAAACTCAATTCGTATGGCAAGAAACTCAATTGCTTTCGTTTTACTGGACAAATACTCAATTTTTCGTGGAAAACTCAATTCGCCAGACATGGTCAAAGTTAATTTGACAGCCACAAATTACGAAATAAACTCAATCGAATGACGATCTTACCGTGAAAACGACACTAACAGGCACCGGGAGCGTGCCACCACGTGTGGTGGTGGTGTTGTTAACGCCTTCGAGTATACTGATCAGAGCGCCGCGTAGCGGCAGACACAATTGCTTGCATACATTATTTCCGGAACCCTCAAACGTTTATTGTGTGGCAGTCTGCATTCGTACTGCCGAGGGTTTCCAGACTATCACTAAAGTTTGACAACAGGGACTGCCGCCCAAAAGTTTTTATCGGTCATCTGTCGCCGTAAAAGTTATTTTTTTCTTCAACTTCAAACAGACCCTGTGTAGTTGTTGTTGTCATCTTTAAAATCGCGTAGGTCGTCAATTTGTCCGCCAGAGTTGCAAGTTTCAGAAATGAAATACAAAACGAAAGAAAAATCTGCCCTCGCGTTGTTGTTAGTTGAAAACTTTTGTGCCTTACTTCCCTATTTTGAAAGTGAACTCTTCCAATTCGATTCATCGGGAAGGCTTGCGGGCTTACAACACCGGGTCAGTAGAAGTTTCCATTACCGTAATAGGGTTGACAGCCGACAGTCTTGCACTTTGCAGAGCCACGTGCCAGCAGTCAGTCGACCATATTTCCTGGCTAAATCTGGACCGTGATGCCGACGTTCGGTCCATTCAGTATCCATCAAGCACGAAGTAAAAAGTGAAATGTCCAGCGATGTCAAAGATTGAAAATACATCAAGACTAAACGTCTAAATTTCACATGACTTGCACAAACCCAACCTCCCCACAGCGCATGCTCCATTTCGCAGGCTCCAATAACAGTGTTATTAGACCCCCAGCGCAACCTCCCCACAGCGCATGCTCCATTTCGCAGGCTCCAATAACATCCCTGCCTCCAATAGCGGAAGTTGACCTTTACTACGTTGCTATGACGTATAGGGGAAACCAACCAACGCACGGTTCAGTTTGAATCCGACCAAACGACTCCTTTAGTGTTGCACATGAGCGAACTACTTTTCATATGCTCTGTCCAGATAAACAGGGAAAATTATCTCCAGATAATTCTTTTTAACGCTAGGTCAACGGAGGTATTATGCAGACTTGAAAAGTAATCAAAATTTTCGTTAAACATCTATTTTACTATATATGATGTCACTTCCGGCGATGTGCGCGAAGGCCCCGAATCCGGTCCAAAAATCTGACTGGTGGCTGGGGTGTTATTAGACCCCCAGCGAGGTGGTTGCCCCCAGCGAGGTGGTTGGCACAAACCAAGACCTGCAATCATGATCGGGTTGTATTTTTGTAAAGTACATTGACTGGTCTACGGTACAACTTCACTTGTGAGATGTCAGTGCGACTGACGCTGCGATGAGACCAGGCTGCATATTTTATCTTCGTCTGCTCCATAAAGTTGACTCCTCGTTGATTATAAACAATAAATTTTCATAGTTGGAAGAGTAATGGAAAACCATACTTTAAATACGAGGTGACCTCCAGAACTGGATTTTGAAAAACTTAACAGGACTCAGCACTCAAGAAATTTGCTTAAAAAATTTAACATTGAGTAAATGTGACCATCCAAAATATTCGGTAGTTTTCAGAAAATTTAGACTTTAGAACTTGGCAGATCTGTCTCATGTAAAAACTTTATTACACTTTAATTCAGTAACAATCTGCAGAGGCTGTGTTTGGTGCAGTTAGCTGCAGACAAGAGGGCATGTTTCCTGGTTCGATCGTTTGCTGTTCTGAGCAATTACATGTACTGCTTGATTTCTCCCTCCGATTTCATTCGTGATATAGATCCCCATGTCCATTGTTATTCAGACTGATCTTGTGGTATATGGTACATGTAAATACTTTTATACTTCATTCGATGAAAACTTTGGCTGAAGACGCGCTGAATAAAATGAGTTTTATTGAATTTGGATATTGGGTAGATGAAAATGTTTTGTCAAAAATAACCCCTGCTCATAGTATAATATATTGACCATATTAAAACACACCAACAACATCCTGTGCATGGTGGTGGTTGAAATATTTGAGAACTGAATACCAATAGGTAAATCGGTGGTAAATTTTTTTGAAAACTCAATTGCAATCTTTGAATCGGCGGTAAAAAATTTTGAAAACTCAATTTCACCATTGTGAAAACTCAATTTTGAGTAATATTGAGTTTTCGGTGGTAAAATTTTTGACTTGTATGAATCCCTGAGTTCAAATGTCTGGTCAAACTTCAGCACTATATTTTGTTAAGGCCGAATGGACCGTAACTTCCAGTTCTTCATTTTGATATTTTCAGTATAATATCGAAGGTATGCTCTCATCGGCAATTTTCAATATAGCACGTCCCCGTAAACTGGCAATATTCTCAATTTGATGGCCATGAGAAATCGCGGTTCAAACACTGAATACATTTCGTTTGAGACATAATGAAAATGAACTTAGTTGTTACAATTGGTTATGTTCAAAATGCTCAAAAAGTTTGCAAGGTTTATCAAATACTAATATCGGTGATCTGGAAGTTTTTCCATCGCACAACTGCATAAGCCCACAATATTATCAATCTCACGACCACGATAAATGGGGGATTTTGGAATAGTTAGGACCGCAGTTTTTCGCGAATGGGCCGTTTTCGATTACTTAGGGAACAGTGTCACGTGACTTGGCGAAAAATGCCCGTTTTCGAATTTACTTAGTGTCGCAAATACTTAGGGAACTTACCGTAATACCTGAAGCAGCAAACAAAATTAACCATACTGTAATTACTGTGCAATCTAGGTGATATTTCAGATGTCAAACACTGGTATATTTACCGTACAGTTATCGAATTGGCATGGCTATTTATCGTACAGTTGTTTTCTATATAGCGTACACCGCTCATGTTGTAATGCCTTAAAACGGACAAAATTAAGTTGTTTCCCTACAATTCATGCATTTGCAAAAAGGCATTATTATCATCTGTTTAATGAGTTCTCTAAGCAGTTGCTTACTTTGCGCTATTTGTCATACAGACCCAATAGAACATAAGCCTAGCATGCCGTCAAATTATAGAACTGATGACTTACTGATGAATGAAGATTGTGCAACTTTGTGATCAATCTGATTTACCCAGTGCATTCTGAATGCTCTTTATTCAACCTTATCATAAATATACGTATTTTACGTATAATCCGCATAAATCTGCTCATCTGACACCTCAAACTCACATTCAACATCAAAATTCCATTCAGCTGGCGATGTGCAATATGCCGTACAGATTACAACATTATTCGAAGCTATAGGCCGTACAGATGTTTGCTATAGGCCGTACAGATCACGAAATTTAAATGACACATTTCGCTGAATAAAGTAGTTCGATTTAGCTGAATATAAGTAATATATCGCCAGCGTACCGCCTAAATGCTTAGCGATATCACGAGGTGCATGAACGATACTTCAAAGAAATATATTTGGACCAATATAGTGAGATGATCAAATCGCCTAAATGATTCAAGCCAACGAGCCTCTGATCTCTTGATGATTCTCAATACATACACTACAATCAGTCTCTGCGGTTCATTCAAGGCGTTTAGAAATACTCATTCTATATTTCGGTAGTCTTGATTGAAATCTAAACCATAGATTTCGTCTGTAATGTGTGCTCAGACTTACCTCATGGCATGTGGCCCGGCGCTATATGCCGGATCCTGGAGTACAGATCAGTCACTTCCGCTGTACGATGCTACGGGGTGAATGGTGTATTGCTGATTGCTTAGTAAAAATATGGTGAAGTCCCACAGGCAGGCGATCAGGGCAGTAAAAGAATTTATGAACAAGCAGAAGGGAAGAGTACACATTGAGCTTATTTAAATTCAGAATTTTGAGCTTTCTAAAAAGAGGTTTCGTATGTTCCTGTTTTGAAGATAGGGTTATCACACGCAGCGTCCGTTTTTGCAGTATAGTCAAAGATTTCAGATGTGTGGGATATGTATTTCCCCAGAGCAAATTGCAGTAGGATATGTATGGCAGAATTAAAGAATAATATAAAGAGTCGTCTTATTGACTGATGTTTTAATATGGTTAATTACCCCTATATTTCTTGAAACCAGATTGCAAATGTAATCAATGTGCGAGGTCCAATTCAGCTTGTTGTTAAAATACACACCTAAGAATTTGAAGCTTTGAACGATTTCAATTTCCGTGCCGCTTATAAACAAGGAAGGTAAAGTAGAGTTACGATTTCTCACAAAAAGGTCTGAAAGAGATTATACTCGTAAAACGTCAATTTTTTGCCAGATGGGATCATCCAGTAATACAAATAAATTCTATTACTAGAAGTAACAGCATCAGTGAGTATGCCCCCTTTGGAGAAGCAAGTGGATTTTCTCGAAACACAATCCCTATTCAAGGTCTTATATGGCTGTACATCAGTGAGAAAAATTTCAAGTCAAAGCATCAAACCACTGGAGATTTATCGCCCGGAAACCCCATCTTGTACATGTATTAACCTAGCCCATTTAACACTATGTGGTGGCGCCACCTGCAATCCCATTCAAGGTCTTATGGATGTACACCAGTGAACAAAATTTCAAGTGAAATCATCCATCCATTGGAGATGTATTGCCCGAAAACTTCGTACATACGGATGTATGTACGGACGTATGGAAGGACGGACAGACCAAACTCTATATGCCCCCCCTCCCCCCATATAAATATGGGCGGGGGCATAATAAACAAGGGGTTTAAGAGCAGATCTTCCATTTGGAATCATTCATAATTCTTGATGCCTGGACTTTCAACTGATGAATTTCCTCCAAATCACACTACCGAGTGCACTTGAACTTGATGAAAATACACACATGTGCAGAGCTCATCTATTGAGGTTGTATCAGCTTTTCACTGAAACGGAATGATCCACTTCCACACAATTTTTTGGCTAATGTTCCAAATTTGCATACCCCTAAATGGCAGTATATTATTTTCTATATGAAGTAACTTATGAAAAATAGATCAAGGACAGTCATTTGAAATAGGCCTCTGGTTGATTGCCAGCTTTATATGTGGTATCAGTTCGTAAGCATGATTGTAGTTTTTCAAGTGATGTGAGGTACACAAGGATGCCAGACAGACAATGCTGATAATATTCTTTGGCCAAAACAATTAGGATTTTAGTGCTGATGAGAATGTAACATTTATGACATCTTGGAATGATAAACTAAAACTCAACTCTTGGTAAACTAGGTGACCTTGAAACAAGAGCCGAGAGCTCACATGTACCACACTGAAATCAACAATAGTCAAAAACAAGAAAATATTAATTTTTCTTCAAATAGATTCAGTTCCAGGTGAGAAAAATTTTCATGAAGAGAAAAATGTGAAGGAAGTGATGAAGTAAACCTTTGTTCATGAGTTAATAAACAGATATAAAATTCATTAAGGACCCCTCTCCACTCTGAATATCCAACCTAACAATATATTCAGTTAAACTGGATTCAGTTTTGGGGGCCTGTGGCCTTGACCTTTGATCAATTGACCTCAAAGTGAATGGGGTTCCTCTTTGCCCCACAAGAAAGTATACCCAAAGTTAGGTATGAATACGAAAAATGCCATCACATAATATGTCTGCCTTTTGGGAGGGCGTATAAGTCAGATGTAGAGTATGACTGATTGAGCATAATATGCAATAATAGATTGAAACTGAATAGGCCTGTCAGTTTATCAGTGTTATTACAGATCCCCTAGTGGGGGTGAACATGATAGCCTGCTGTGGCCCCTTGTCAGGGTTACACTGTAAACAACCCAGCAACTGTTTATACAGCAATAGGGAGTTAAAACTTTACATGTCTGCATAAACTCATATTGCTGGTGTCCATGTATGAGAAGTTTTGTAAATCATATATATATCTTACTTTGCATCAGTGCCAGTGTCAAGACCAAGTGTACTGTGGTTTAGACGAAAAAAGATAAACAGTTTTTTTTCTGGTTATAAGGTATTGGGTGCCAGATAGAATTTTCTTTTCTAGCTATCTCATAATTATGATAATGGCATGTATAAAGAGTGAGTAGCTCATAATTTTGGCATACACATGATCACCCTTCTAATAATGCAAGTACAGGTAGTGAATGTGGTCAGTGATCAAATTTATTCCCACGAAGTAGGCTCTCATTTACAAATTGTCCGGTAATGAGTCAGACAGTCCATCTAAATTCTTTCGTCTGCAAAATAAGGAAAACCGTTGGCATTAGAACCTTGATTTTTGGCATGAACGTGCATTAGGAGATTGTTACTAGCAAGTTCTGAGCTGACCTATTTTTGATGAAAATTTGGCCTACTTATGTGGCAGATAACATTACGCCTGGACCCCCAAGTTATCTAGGCAACATTTAACATTACGCTTGGACCCCCAAGTCATCTTCCTCACCCTACTTCATAGGTCCTGTGACGTTAGTCACACTACTCATGTAATCTTGAACAAAGGCTGACAAATGGTTCAAAATCATGCAGATAACCCATTATTTCTTTGTTATTTCAATGGTTTTAGAGGGCGATCAAATTCATTGCAACATTTTAATTGAATTTTGTCCCCAAAATTATTGTTGAATGAAATTTGATAGGGGGCCCGGGATTGAATTATTAGAGGAATTCGTATTTATAACATAAATAATTAATTACAACATGATTAACACTATTCCATGATCAGCTGTTCCAATAAATTTGGTCACCCTCTTAAATCATTGAAATAACGAAGAAAGAATGGCTTATCTGCATGACCCAGTGGGATCCTACTCTATATTCAACTGGGATCCCACCCTACGGAGTATCACAGTTGGCTCCCATCATATATATCCATAAGGGATCCCATCCCAGTGTATCTTATTGGGAGCCCACCCTATTGAGTATCACAGTTGGCTCCCACCCTATATATATCCCTAACTGATGGTTCTCACCCTTTATATCCCTAAGGGATCCCACCCTATCCCATTGTAATCCCAATCTATTGGGTATAACAGGTGGTTCCCCTCTATATATCCCTAAGGAATTTCACCCTAGTGTACATGTATATCCCAATGGGATCCCACCTTATATTGTGTATCATAGCTGGCTCCTTTATATACCCCTAAGGGATCCCACCTATACATGTATATCCCATTGGGATCCCACCCTATTGAGCATATGTATTAGTTGGCTCCCGTCCTATCCCTAAAGGATCCCACCCTGTTAAGTATCACAGTTGGCTCTCACCCTATATATCCCTAAGGGATCCAGAGGTTTAGCCAGAATCAGGAAACAGGGCGTCTCACCCAGTTACTATCCCAGGACAAATAGGCCGGGGTCCAGGGGCCGCCTAGGCGCCGGAAGCCCCAGGGGTCTAGATGCTCTGAGATTCATTCTAGGGCAATTCTGGCTATGTAGAGGGCAAAATCTCTGAGCCTCTTTCTACATACTTTCAGGTCATTTTATGCAGTATAAAAATGGAACAAAATCTAAATTTTGAAGGGGAGCTTTTGGTTACTCTTCTCAAAATTGCCAATGCAATGAAGAATAATATTGGAGAGAGTGATCAGTCTTGTATCACTCAGGCTAACCAGAATTCAGTGATCATCTTTTCTTTCTTTTTTTAATTATATTTAACTTTAGGGTTAATAACTTTATTTGTTCAGTTTTCATTATTTTTTAGTTTGGTCTGTTAATTTGTTTTCAAACATGTACATTCTATATCAATGTTTTTTCTTCATTTATTTTATTTTATACAATATAGCCGCTACGGCGTAATGAAGTTATGTAAGAACTAGAATGAAATAGGCCCTTGAAAAAGAAACGTCGTTGCTGTTGCATTTTTGTCAAAACAATAACCTGGAATTTCTTGTCTCATCACTCCGAGCCCCTAGCCGACCTACTTGATGATACACTGTGCATTTGCATTGTATTTATCGATATCATTGAGTCACAAGAAAAATGTTGGTCCATGCTTGCGATAACTTTCTCATCTATTTTATTTTGCGTTTTTTGCAACAGAACTGGTGACGTTGTTCGCCAGTTTCTCTTTCACTAACCATGAGGCCGCGGGTCACACATTGAACTTGCCAGTCGGCTGGCAGTTAGTTCATCATGCATCCCTCGAATCCTCGCTGTCAGAATCCGACGTACATGACTCTACGTTTTCCTTGCTGAAGAAATCTATCAATAATAGGCCGTTAGTTCATTTTGACATCTTGCCGCTTTGAAATTCTCTCGTAGAGTAAAACCAATCTCCGCACAGATAGATCGATTTGTTTTGGGGGACGATATAGTAGTACCCTTGTGCAGAGAGCTGAGAGACCACATTCTCCGTGGCTCATTTATGCTTTAAACTGCATACAGTACCGTGTGTTGGAAAATCTATGCGCGCGACAGGAAACCTTTAGGAACAGGGTTGCCCTCGTTTTCAAGTTCACGCCATGGATTTCTTCGACAAGAGGGGATTTGTTTAATTATTTTCCTCTGGGAAAACACACCGTCAGTCGGGGATATGCATTAAACATTACCAGTAAAGAATAGCCATCCCATTTTTTAATCGACCGTCTCAATGTCACACACTGGGGTTGGCCGTCTCAAAGACGGTGTGACGCATTGCTGGCTAAACCTATGCAGGGATCTTTAGTGTATATCCCATTGGGATCTCACCCTATTGTGTATCACTGTTGGCTCTCACCCTATACAGGCCTTATTTTTTGACGCGAACGCTCGTTCAGGTTACGTGAAGGTTACGCAAATCATATTTTACGCGAACGGTCACCGTTCACGTGGGGCGAATTTGATCTGCCAGCAAGTCACAAGTCGGCATTGTCTGTCTGCACAAAGTGAAAATAAAAGTGGCGACAGCGATATTTCCGCGTATACCGTCCACTTTCTCTTTCTCCTTTTGTCGACTGGCAGGCTAATTTACATGGCCGTGGTTGTTTGATAAATCATGAATTGCTTATGGCCTAGTTAAATTGTTTGTGTCGAGTGGTTTCGCTTTCACTGGCCAGACAATTACGCATGCCCAGATGGAAATAGGTCGGCACTGAAACTATTTGCCGAGAAGTGGAGACTGTCTGGTCGTTGGAATTGACCAATAAATTGAAATAATGGAGGTTATTTGATGCACAATAAATCATTTTGAAACCCTGAACATACATTCAGAACATATTTGGCATTTTACAGCTTTAGAAATATTTAGGAATCGCATTTCGGCAAAAATAATGTACCGTAAAACTCACGTAAGCACTGGAATTTTATCACGTTCAGAATACTACCGATGCCGATAGACGGTCTGTTTTGCTTCATCTCGACTAAATAACTCGTCTGAATTCTTATAGATGTCACGGTATGTATTCCTGGTTACTCGTAGCATAACGAATATTGAATATTTATTAAAAATTCCAAGTGAATCGGTAAAAATCCTTTTGTTTACGCGACGTGTGGCTTACCTCAGCAAAACCAAACGACATTTAACGATATTTTATGTTAATGAGCAGTTGGAGCAGTTTGACCAATCAGGAAGTCGGGTTACGTCAGGTGACCAGCATTTTCGCGGGTTTATTGGGGTTGAATGAGAAGGATTCGAAACACATGACCATTTTCACCCAATAAAATCGACACATTTTTACTATTGACCTGAAATAAGGTTGTGTTGAAATGAAAGCAGAGTTGTTGCCCTTCAATTTGATATCTTTAACGTGGGGAGGGGCTTCCGGGATTTCGTTGCAGAAGCTTGTAAACATTGAAGGTGCGTTTTACGCGTTTCAACAAACTTTTCTGAATAAATGACGCTCTGTTTTACATTTGTAGACGATCTTCACATAACTAAGCATATTTTTTAGTAATAAACACCGAACTCACGTGAAATAATTAATGAAATAATACGTTTTATTTGGAGTAAGCCGTGTCTGGTTTGATTTTTCCACACGTGGCTCCAAATTGTTTCGAAAATTTACGTAACCTTTCACGTAACCGATCGGTTACGCAACGAAGTTGGTGCGTAACCGAACGATCGGTTACGTACGCTACAAATCACGCGAACGGTAAATCGTTCACGCCAGATTTTGAAAAAATAAGGCCTGCTATACATGGGATCCCACCCTAGTGTGTATATCCCAATGTAATCCCACAGTTGGTTCCCACCCTATGGGATTCCACCCCAGTGTTTATCCCAAAGGAATCCCACCCTAATATTTTGTATCCCACCCAATTGTATTTCCATGTTAATAGAGAGCTATGAATATTTACATGTCATAATTATGATATACATGTCATAATTATGATATACTAACCCGCAACTACCGGCCCATGATATAATAACTGGCCAAACTTTGGACATAGCAGGCCATGCAAGAAATGACCTGCTAAATCGGAACAGGAGGATGCACTAATGTGTGAACCTCTGCAGCTCCAGTAGTATTAAATTTTCCAAGTTTGGCAACACTATGTCATTGACATCGGTTTATGCACAGGTCGTGAAGGGGGTGATCAAATTTATTAGAACAGAAAGTTGATAAAATGGTTCAAAATCATGCAGATAACCCAGATGGTGATCAAACTTATTGCAACATTTTGATTAAATTTTGTCTCCAACATTAGGGTTGACTGACATTCGATAGGGAGATTGGATTACTATAGGAATTTGTACTTATAACATAGCTAATTAATTACAAAATGACTAACACAATTCAATCAGTTGTTCCACTAAATTAGATCACCCTCTAGACTAAAATCATGGAAACATGAAAAAAGAATGGGTTATCTGCAGGACCCAGTGGGATCCCACCCTTTATCTAACTTGGATCCCACCCTACTGAGTATCACAGTTGGCTCCCACCATATGTTTCAAAGGGATCCCACCCTAGTGTATGTATCCTACTGGGAGCCCACCCTATTGAGTATCACAGTTGGCTCACATCATAAGGCCATTGTCACTTGATTGGTTGTTTAGCATGACCAGCCCTCATCATATTTTGAGCGCAAATAATTAAAATAGATGAGGCATTTACATTTTCATCAGTAAAACTTACTCATTTTCTTCATATTTGTATACAATTGGTTTGCAATTTAATAATTAATAATAAATAATGAAGCATTAAACCTAGTGACAATGGCCTAATATCCCAGTAAGGGATCGCACCCTAGTGTTCGTCCTATAGGGAGCCCACCCTATTGATTATCACAGTTGGCTCTCATCCTATATATCCCTAAGGGATCCCACCCTGGTGTATATCTCATTTGGAAAGTTGGTCGATGCTCGTTAATTCAATCACAACACAATAGCATGTGAAATAAATTTGATCATTCAAACTCTTTCTCTCAACATCTGTAACTTCTCTTCATGAAGCAATTACACTATTACTAAGTCAGTTGTACTTACCATGCATATATTTCATACTCAAGGTATATTAACAAAAAATACATTGTTTGGATAAAGTTCTCTCAAGTGACACTCAAGTCTGCACAGTATTCACTGCAGGGCGAGACCTCATTAGCTCATTATAACAAGTGCAATTACACCTGCAGTAACTATCACCCCTATTGTTGCATAATAGGTCTAGTCCAATTGTATTATTAGCTCCACACAGCCTGTCTGCCACAGTGGGCCAGGATATCATTTTCTAGGTCAGATCGTCTGTCGGTCCACAGGTAAATAAACTTGGGGTCATAGCAAAGAACTCTTTGAAATAAACTATCACCTTTCAGTAGAGGTGTATATCACATATCATTACCATGGCAACTGAGAAATTCTTTTGAAAATTATAAATTGCTTGTCAAAACTCAAGAGAAGAAAAAACAATGCAGTGTTCATGTTCAATAATGAAAAGAGTAAATTATTCTAATTTTATTTTTTTAATTATAATTAACGGCAAGCTGGGACAAATTTTCATGTAGTGGGTTAGGTACGGACCTACATTTCTTCATGCTGAGATTGAGAAATTTGGAAATATGTCCTTTACATATGTAGAACACTTTGCTACATAAATTTATTCAATCTGTTGTTCACTCATGCATAATTTCTCTGATTTATGATTTGCGCTGTCGACTGGCGGAATCAGCATATGACTGCACAGCAGCGGCCTGGCACAGACATTTAGACAGGCAGACAGACAGACTGACACAGAGATTTGCTAAGTCCGCGCACGGCGTTACGCAAGAGCATGAGAGACGACAGGGCACCTGCAAAAGTCTTCATTTCGAACTGAAACTGTCGCGATATTTCTGAATATTCAAACCATTCTATCGCAACTTACCTTCATTAGCAGAAGCTAAAAATATAAAGCACAAAATCCAGGCCGACTTCTGCATTCCGTGGCCAACTATTTGAGGCTCTCGCCTGGTTAAGGTTAGTCAATCGGCTAGCCAAGAAAAATATGGCGCTGTTTGTAACTGGGGATTGAACTGGGCGATGTAATATGCTCCGTAAATCCCGGGCCCTTTACACTAAGATATCGACATTCTGCAATCTACATGGTCAGTGCCGACGATGTACTATTGTTCAGTCCAACTGTCTCGCTGTTCAGAGGCCGAATCGGTGACATAACTGTCCAGTCGTTCTGTGTTGTACTGGGCTTCTTCCCTCAAGGCGGCCGGCCATACAGCTATGGCTTGTCAGACACTGGAGCCAGCCGATATGGACGAGTCCATTCAAGAGACAGGGACAATTACGGTGACGCCACCGTTATCAGACATGCTTTAATCGGCCTGGCGCACTATTTAAAAGGGACGGTGGGTCGATTTCCTTGAAAATTAACATAATAGATCATAAAAAAAGAAAACAGATGATTCCTCGATGCTAAATCAGCATACTTGGGTTATGGTAATTGGTATCTATACCGAGTATCGAGAAGTTTACATTTACCTCACTTTCCATAAATTTAGCTCCATGCTGCACATGCTTGAGCGTGCCAACATATGCTAGAATTTGGAGGAATATCTTTGAAAAAGGAGAAAAAGCCGTGTCACTATATCTCTGAATGTCGATAATATAAGCACATCTTCAAATTGATGCCAGTAGATAGAAAAAATGACAGTTCTGCACCAGGTGGCTTCAGTTGGTCGGTTACGAATATAGGTTTACGAGAGTAGGCCATATAATGCCGAATGTATATATTGACCATGAAAGTGAATCACATAATTTGTTTTGTTGTACACTACAAACAAGTGTGAAAAAATACATGTCCCTCGATCTTCAATGTGAGCAGAAGTAATTATTGAGTTTGCATGGATCATACTTAGACACACACCTTTACGAAACTGAATCATTTCACCTTAATTATCATGGATTATCCTTAACATTATCATGTTATACAATGGGATAAGGTTGAATTAGGGAAATTTGTCAACCATATCACCAAAGGAATATCCGCAAATGCTAATAAGCAAAACAGATAGGACTCTACCACGTATACAAGGCTACTCAATGCGTGAGGAATGGGATCACCAGGGTATCAGATCAGTGGTGCTGGGATATTATTAGGACCTCGCAGTTCGGGCCTTGCATGGCACTAGTCAATTGTAACTGGAAGTGGACCATAAAATCGTTTTAGAGATGTTGGGGAATGCCAGAAATAAAAAAAAATTTAAACTGCATGCTCATAGGGATGTTTGACAAGTCAGCGCACTGCCACAGCACTGCTCGGTGCACATCCATCACACCTGTGTGAGCTACGTGCCATGGAACAGGTCCCCATAATTCAAATTCACCTTGTTTGCCAAGCTGAAGTCGAATTCTGTAGTGAATGCTATTCTATAGTAAATTGATGGTCACCAAAAGACCATCACAGAATAGTTAGAGAACTTCGGGAAAACACTCAAAACCCCCACCACGGGACTCCATAATTCACATCCACCAATAAACGAGTTTTGGTGGTGGAAAGAACTTTCATGTGTGGTGCGAAGTCACACATCAGACAGCCTGGGGAACACCACAACACATTGCCAAACTTTAAACGGGAACTTTAGATGGACATATGATAGCTCTGTGGTACGAAGCGGGTTCACTAGTGTCTGTACTTGCTTGTAGCTAGCGGGTATTTCGCTTTAGCTCAGTTGGTAGGGCACAGTTGGTATGTGAGGTGTCGGTGGTTCGAACCCTGGCCGGGAAACTTGGTCCCTGCAACATTGGTGTCGCCGGTAGCATCCTCGCGGGAATGGAGATGGATTGGGTCGATAGTCAGGTGATTGAGATGAGGAAGTGTGGTTGATGATGATCTGATTGTTGAGTTGAGTTGCTGGGAACGCTGGGGTGGTTTGAGGGAGGGAATGGGAATGCGGATGGCGGTTCTTCGTGATGGAGAGGAGTGTAGTAGTAATCGGGTTCACCAGTGCCTGTACTAGCGTATTGCTAGCGGGAATTTCCCTTTAGCTCAGTTGTTAAGGAACGGGGCTCTTATGCCAGGGGTCGGTGGTTCAAAACCCAGCCGGAAACTAGGTCACTACATCTCCATAACCTAGATGTACCTATACTGGCTATCCACAGAGCCACCGATTGGCTGGTATCGACACCACGAGATGTTGAATTATGTGATATATGTCGGGTCATCTTTAAAATCCGGACTATTGTTCAGCCTGCCACCTGATCCATCCCCTCCAGCAAGTTCTTGACAGAACGAAAGGTGGTGATTCAATAAAACGATGAGTTTTTCGTATACGCTGCCTTCTCTCTCTCTCTTTTATCACTTACCTGATCAGGTTGCAGAATATAGTATCCTTACCATATGAATGGTGGAAAGTCTAGGTAGGTGTTGGATTTAACGTGATTTGGTTTAGATTTTAGGTGCTAGAATGTTTCATGCCTATTTGGAATTGATGCTAACTGTCATACGAATAGACACGCCCAGGATTCTACCACTTTCACGTGTTTCATGCATGTGCGGTAAGGACAGCCAATTCAACACAAACGTTTGTGCTTACTATCGCATTTGTAATAATGGACAGAATGAATGTTCACTTGGGACCAAGCGGTGAAATTTGACCAGAATAGGCTGAAACTGGTTGTACAAAAAATAATTCACATGTCTGATGATTTGTCACTTATGTACGTCTCCGGCGACCCAACGACATACATACAGTATTTGTGTTGGATGAGAAGTCCTCTTTCGAGACTTGCTAATCACTGGAATGTACATTTGCTTGGGACCAAGCGGTGAAATCTAGCTGGAGTAGGCGGAAACTGATAGTACTAAAATAACTCAGCTCTGTGATCATTGGTCACTTATGTATGTCCTTGACCCAGCAACAGCTATTTAGAAACATATGGTAACCTTTAAAAAGGCCACAAATCACAGTAATTCAGCCGATATGGTGCGGCGGCTTTTGTTGTCTTCCACAATGTCAGACATACTGTGGATGACAACAATGTACTTTATGGTCACGCTGACTGAAAACTATATCCAGCGCGATGACCAAAGAAGTTGCTCATCATTAGGTAATGTGTCGTCGATCATGGTGATATGTGTGCTGTGTGTACATTGCTTCGACTGTATTTGTTTAACGATCACGTGGTAAATACAGCCAATCCAATACACTTGTTTGCTCACTATCATATCTGTACTCACTGCTTGCACAAGGTAGCGAGCTGATGGTGCTTTTTCATTGGCTTTTTTCCAGTGCACCGATTGGTTCTTTTTCACGGATTTCATTTGTTCATTTTGTGGCTCCTGTCTTGCCTGCGTTAAAGTACAACTCCCTTGATTTGGTTAAAACTGGCTGAAAGATTTACATAGCATAGCTTGGACTGTAATAGCCTCTATAATATCATAATAAAGGACAGTGCAGGATAATGTGGAATCAAATACATGATTTTTTAATTACATCTATATGATTTCAACTACACTGGTATGGACATTACCGCTGCAAGGAGAGTGGTTGAAATCGACGTGTGATGGGAGACATGGGGGCCTGACGTTTTTTAATTGACATCCAGAGCGGATCACAGTCATTTTAATGACGCCAATATCTACAGCCCAACTTTCCGAAGTCCCTTTTCAAGGACAACCAGTCCTCCCGAATGATGAACAACTGACTCAAAGATTAAAAGCTCCCTCATATCGCTCAGGTATATACTAAGGCATAGATTCTGCGCCCTATGCAGCATGCTAACCTGAATGTTCACCTGAAATATCTACTCTGGTATTGCAGGCCATATACATTATGTTCACCGAACATTGTTAACAGAAGTGCCACCATTATAGTATCCTAGAAGCCCATAATGGGCCGATAACAATGGGGCGTGAACGTTAGTCTGTACTGGTATTATAGGTTGGAGGAGGTACCTGATGTGTCTCAAAGTTAAATTTTAATTTTAATAATTATTGGTGATCTTGGTAATGCCACGATCCAGTGCGGGTGAAATGGGCTACATACTTGTGAGGTACCTCAAACATTCGGAATGCAGACGGACCCGAAAATCGAACTCGTGGTGTAGGCCTACATCAAACAATCTAAATCTTGAACCCTGTCTGTGGATTTTATACCCATAAGTACGGTGTCGATCCGCATCATTCATGACATCATGGTCGCTGCTGGTCAGAATCAACGGCTGTTTGAAAGACAGCTATACACAGTGCCCTCTGGCAAGCAACCGGATCATAGTCAAAGGCATAGCCGCTCAATGAGAAGACAACTTGATCAAGATGGACTCCTCCACAACAATTAGTCTGCATATCTTGACGTACATTAATGTCACCTGGAAATACGCGTGAGCTCTCCCCATCCGGACCAGAACGGGGGAGAGCAAGTTTGGGAAAGGTGTCGCTGAAGAGAGAAACACTTTGTAATCAAACACTGCCTGTCGCGTGGACTGGGGATGTGTGGGTTGGGAGAGCTCCAAGGCGAACCACTTGTGAGTCCCCCGTGGTCAAATCCACGCGGGAATACTAGTGTGTGAAACGATTCCTCAAGACGGAATGATGACGAGATAAGACGTACCACTTAGGTCATTGGCAAGATCGGTAAAGATGAAAGGAATATAAAGCAAAGTCACAAGTCGGTCTTCAGCCTCATCCTAATACATGCGACCGTCGCTGAACATAGTCAACTCGAAAAGTATGCAAGGGTGCAATAGTATTATCTTTGTCATCCAGTGGTTCTGTATGGTGGTGTCCTTGAAGGCGTATCGCACCTCATCTCTCTACTTGACAATCAAATTACGGACCACTCGTTCGTTATGAATCAGGCGACGACCCTAAACAGAGCAGCACTAGCGAACCAGACCGTTGAACCACCCATCCACCACGTTGAGCCACTACGACCCAGCCTATTCCTTTACATCTGATCTGCTGATGCCTTGTCCTTTTGTGCTCTGCGAAGTAGTAGTCTGCATATGCGACGATGCAAAAGGTCACTTTATACAGCCAACCCTCATCAACTTGCTACCCACCATCATCGAATTGGAACGGGTCACCTTGGTCATCGTTGATCGGTCTTGTGGCAGAATCCGACGCCTGGATGACATAGCTCTGTACCAATGACTACCATCATCGCCCGTTCAGCGTCATGTACATCGTGCGGAAACTGTCTAATAGAAAGCAAAACAAACGAAAATGCCAACTACATGAGAGATCGGGTACACACATGTTTCTCCTACAAACTTTGAAGACGCGGTGGCCCCACTACACGAATATTTTCTCGTTATTTGAGGCAAGCTACTCTACGACACATAGTGTTATCATATTTAGCTGTACTTCCCTGTGACCCCAATAATAATATATCTGGTAGATGTGTATCGCATGGATTAAGACTGTCTGGAGGCCCCGTGCTCTTAACAACGATTCATTGTCTAATCGCCCTGAACAGTGCTAACTCTGACCACCGGATAAGGGTCAGTCACATTCAGCGGTACTTGCGGGGGAGGGGAGGGGAGGGGAGGTGGGTGTAGGCACCACTTCACCCTCTAGGAATAACCAATTAATATCTGTTTTAAACTCAACGCAGCCGATCAAACTAATGCAGTTGCTGATATAGTGCCAACGAAACGCTGCCTATGGTTGGCCATCCCTGCCAGAATTCGTCATTTAGAGGCTGCCTCTAAATAATATATACCATGGTATAAAATGCCAAGCCTGCCATAATTCGTATTTAGAGGCTGCCTCTAATTATTTTGTACCATGGTATAAAATGCCAAGCCTGCCATAATTCCCATTTAGAGGATGCCTCTAAATCGCCAAGCCTGCCACAATTCGTATTTAGAGGCTGCCTCTAATTATTTTGTACCATGGTATAAAATGCCGAGCCTGCCATAATTCGTATTTAGAGGCTGCCTCTAATTATTTTGTACCATGGTATAAAATCGCCAAGCCTGCCATAATTCCATTTTAGCCGTAGGTCGTAAATTTTCGCCTTCTTATTGCTTCCACCAATGATATGCGCTTTCACAAATTTGGTGCCATATCTCTACGCTTGTTACAAGTTTACTCATTGGTCAAATTTAATATTCTTGATATGACATCGAGTTGTTTATGACTTACGGCTAAAATGAATTAGAGGCATCCTCTAAACAAGAATTATGGCAGGCTTGGCGATTTTATACCATGGTACAAAATAATTAGAGGCAGCCTCTAAATACGAATTATGGCAGGCTCGGCATTTTATACCATGGTATATATTATTTACAGGCAGCCTCTAAATACGAATTGTGGCAGGCTTGGCGATTTAGAGGCATCCTCTAAATAGGAATTATGGCAGGCTCGGCATTTTATACCATGGTACAAAATAATTAGAGGCAGCCTCTAAATACGAATTATGGCAGGCTTGGCATTTTATACCATGGTATATATTATTTAGAGGCAGCCTCTAAATGACGAATTCTGGCAGGGATGGCCAACCATAGCTGCCACTGTCTTTGTGTTGCCTGGATTCCAAAATAATTTGACAAACCATCAATATTGTGAGTTAAAGTCTTTCCTTTATTATGCCGATTCACAAAGAGCGACAACCTTGATGTGACATATCTGTGACATGCCTCCGACTTTACCAAGAAGAAGAACCTCATGTGCCATCTCAGAACTGAGGAGAGGGGAATACAAATCCACAACAGTCTCATAATCTCCTGGTACACCAGATCACCCGGTAGTAGTTTCGAGCATCAAACTGCATATATTATATTCGAACAATCATTACAAACTTCTCCCGAATTTGTCAACGCACTTTAACATTTCAGATTACGTGGGAGAGCGCCCTCTATAGTGCGATAACCGAACTAAACATAGAACAACGTATAGTAAAGGGGAATAACTGTAAAGTAACTTGTCTAACAGAGGACCGTGGTGAAAGGGCGATACTCATGGCTGGAAAAACTGCCCACAATACCCCATCTTTTTATCGATGGACCGTATCGACCAGTACATAATAGCAATTATTCAACATTATTGTGTAGAGTTAGTGTTGAGCAACTTTTCCGCTTCACGCATAACCCTAACTGAACGTTCCATGGTGGCCTTCTGGTACGACCTCGATTCTGCGACTGCAAGTGGCTGTATGGTCACATTTGACTGAGAAACAGTAGGTCTGTACCCTGATGCAACGTCCATTTATACTGCAGAACGTGGTTCCCTGTTGTGGTTCGGATGCTTCAATGCTGTGACCCTTGAGGTTCTCCTTATCACTGGCTCCTCTTCTGAGTGACTGCTGCTTACCGAGTCCATCTCAGGAACAGACATTTCCCAATCATCAGCACGTGGAGCACTGCACGCAAATTCAACCACCATAACAAAATTAGTGTCCTCTTCACTATCTAAATTCGGATGGTCTCTGCTGATAGTGGCAGCTGAGTGCTCGGAAATAACATGTGGATTTTCTGGAATCGGTTGTGGGCATATCCGTAACTCAGACCTGTGAACATTTCTCTCTGTACCAGAACCATCCGGGGATTGAACGGTTATGACCGGTCCGTCACAATCAACGACTTGATACACTTCTGATCTAAACCTGTCTTTGATTTTGTTGCGTCCTCTCAGTAGTATTTCGGTAAAAAAAACCCTCGAAGGTGTTCAGCATTGCTCTTCTTTGAGGTGCGCTTAATCTGTCGTTTCGCGCGATTCCCAATGAGCTCTCAAGCTTTGTTCCAAGCTGAGCACAGGCCCTTCTGATGCTGCTCTAACCAGTCACAAACTCCACATTTTTCATCGGACTCGTCATCCGTGTTTCCAAGGAGGAGATCGATGGGGAGATTAGGATCCCCCCCGAACATCATATAGTATGAAGAGAATCCCGTTGTTGAGTGTGTCGTTGCATTATAAACGTAAACGGATTCAGGCAGGTGATCTACCCATCGACGTTTCTTCTCAGGTGTAAGAGTTTGGAGTAAGTCATGCAAAGTTCTATTGTATTTTTCACACTGCCCATTTCCAGCAGAATTGTAGGGCGAGGTACCATTCACTTACTAGTACCTTTGCCACTGTAACAGCTATCTGGTCACTCGTTGGCACAGCCTGTGTGAACTTTGTAAAGATATCGGCAAGCACCAATACATTTTCACGAGCATCTGAGCTCTTTTCAAGTACAGTACAGTCGCATGTCTTGCAGAGCACCCATACACATGCTTAGACCAGGTTGTGGCAGTTTTGCCACAACGGTTGCATTACCGACAATGTTCCTCTATATCATGCTCCATCTTGGGCCAATATACACGTTTACGTGCAAGCGACATAGTTTTTCCAGTATCCTGGTGACCAGCCTGGTCATGCAGACCTCGCATAACTGTTTCAAGTAACGTGGGTAGGAGAACTACTTGCAAGGTCTCTCCACTCATGGGACTTTCAACTTTCCGCCGTAGGACACCATCGTTGTCAACTCGTAGCCTTTTCCACTGTCGCAACAGAAGCCTGGCTTCATCTGTGTCCAGCGCCTCATCACTACCTGAGGAACGTTTACCCTCAGACACACAGGTAAGTATACAAGCGTCTAGTCCGTCATTCATAATTAAACCGTCGTCCATTAAAGAATATCCGCGTCCATAATCCAAAGACCTATTCCATATCCATATAACAGTATTAGCACCAAATTATACTGGTCCGGTCTCAACTTAAAAAGGCAAAAAGTGGGGGTCAACCTGCCAGGTTTTTGTCAGATTTTCTTCCCGTAAATGAGTCAAGATTTTTAGGCACACCCAAGGGGCATAACTGAGGCAGGACAAAATTTACTCCATGATCCCGATCAGCGTGTAGGCGAAGCCAGCTATCGTTTGTACGTGCTCGTTTACAGCGTTGATAATGCTGAATAGAATGGTATTATAGATATAAGCTATTAAGAAGACAAGAAGAATTATGATGTAGCAGAACACGGGCAATCTATCGTATTATGAAATTAGACAGGGGCCATTACTACGAAACTGAGAAGGGCCACCCAAGGGAATGCGGTGGTGCAGCATGTTGAGATTTCACGAACCGCCTGTAGTAACTTGCCAATCCTAGAAATGAACATAGTTCCTTTACTGTCGTAGTTCTTGGCCAGTTCTTCACTGTTGTTATTTTGTGTGGATCAGTTGCAATCCAATCCGGGGAGATCACATGCCCCGTCACAGGTCCCACTGAAGGGTTGGTCAACCCAAAATGCATCCTGACGTACTCGAAATGAGTCATAGGAGTTGTAAATGCAGTCTTTTCAATAGAGTATGGATGCATACCAACTCGGTTGTACCCACAAGTGAGGTCCATGGTTGAGAACCACCTGGCGCCAGATAATGATGCAAAGGACTGCTTGACGTCTGGCAATGGAAAAGCGTCTCTCCGAGTCTTAGAGTTGAGCCTTCTGTAGTCAACACATTGCCTAATTGAATTGACCTTTCGCACAACAACTATCGGAGAAGAATAAGGGCTTGAACTTGGACGTATGATACCCCTGGCCAGAAGTTGTTTGATGTGTTTCTTGACCTCACTGTACACTTTCTGAGTGCTGGTAACAAGGGTGCACTCCAGGGATTCTTCCATTCCGCATGGAATAGACTATGGGTCCGTGTTTTGGCATTCAATTATCGTAAAATTTTCAACAGAAATCACTTATATGTATATATTTTCTGAAAGAGCATGATTAAACTATTATTTTAAGACATAGCACTGCTATGTTATAGAAAAATGAATCTCGAACATTCCCTTCCAGGCTTGCTTCATTTTTCCTAGAAAACACCTTAAAATGTCGAAAAATGGTCAAATTCGGCTCAATTTCCAGAAAAATCTGTAAAAGCGATTTCAATTAAACTTCTTACTCACCTTCCCTGGTCCGGTCTCAACTTAAAAAGGCAAAAAGTGGGGGTCAACCTGCCAGGTTTTTGTCAGATTTTCTTCCCGTAAATGAGTCAAGATTTTTAGGCACACACAAGGGGCATAACTGAGGCAGGACAAAATTTACTCCATGATCCCGATCAGCGTGTAGGCGAAGCCAGCTATCGATTTGTACGTGCTCGTTTGCAGCGTTGATAATGCTGAATAGAATGGTATTATAGATATAAGCTATTAAGAAGACAAGAAGAATTATGATGTAGCAGAACACGGGCAATCTATCGTATTATGAAATTAGACAGGGGCCATTACTACGAAACTGAGAAGGGCCACCCAAGGGAATGCAGTGGTGCAGCATGTCGAGATTTCACGAACCGCCTGTAGTAACTTGCCAATCCTAGAAATGAACATAGTTCCTTTACTGTCGTAGTTCTTGGCCAGTTCTTCACTGTTGTTATTTTGTGTGGATCAGTTGCAATCCAATCCGGGGAGATCACATGCCCCGTCACAGGTCCCACTGAAGGGTTGGTCAACCCAAAATGCATCCTGACGTACTCGAAATGAGTCATAGGAGTTGTAAATGCAGTCTTTTCAATAGAGTATGGATGCATACCAACTTGGTTGTACCCACAATTGAGGTCCATGGTTGAGAGCCACCTGGCACCAGATAATGATGCAAAGGACTGCTTGACGTCTGGCATTGGAAAAGCGTCTCTCCGAGTCTTAGAGTTGAGCCTTCTGTAGTCAACACATTGCCTAATTGAATTGACCTTTCGCACAACAACTATCGGAGAAGAATAAGGGCTTGAACTTGGACGTATGATACCCCTGGCCAGAAGTTGTTTGATGTGTTTCTTGACCTCACTGTACATAATGACACTTTCGAAGAGTTGATCATCCAAACACTGCTGCATAAGGCGCTGAAGGGTTGGTCAACCCAAAATGCATCCTGGCGTACTCGAAATGAGTCATAGGAGTTGTAAATGCAGTCTTTTCAATAGAGTATGGATGCATACCAGCTTGGTTGTACCCACAATTGAGGTCCATGGTTGAGAGCCACCTGGCGCCAGATAGTGATGCAAAGGACTGCTCGACGTCTGGCATTGGAAAAGCGTCTCTCCGAGTCCTAGAGTTGAGCCTTCCGTAGTCAACACTTAGCCTAATTGAATTGACCTTTCGCACAACAACTACCGGAGAAGAATAAGGGTTTGAACCTGGACGTATGATACCTCTGGCCAGAAGTTGTTTGATGTGTTCCTTGACCTCACTGTACTGTGGTGATGGTATCCTGTGGTTTGGTTGAGCAACTGGAACTTCATCCACAGATCGAATCTTGTATGTGACCAACTCTGTGTAACCAAGGTCATTGTCGGTAGATGCGAAAATGTCCTGATTGTTCTCGAAAAACCGCTCTATCTAGCATCTCTCCTCCTGTGAACACGCCACTTTGTCCCAATCTATTTCGACTGGGGGCGAGTTAACCACGATGCCACGCTCAGGCAGAGCACCTACAGCTTTCCGGATAAGCACTTCAGTCTCACCAGTTTGCTGAAACTGAAATTGATTATCATCTGGAATAGCGTCCGCCCTATGAATGACATTACAAGCGTCTAGTCCGTCATTCATAATCCAGCCGTCGTCCATTAGAGAATATCCGCGTCCATAATCCAAAGACCTATTCCATTTTCCACATAACAGTATTAGCACCAAATTCAAAAAGACAATCATAGTAGGAGGAAAAACAGCATCTTGTCTTCCCACATTCACAACTCTGACAAGAAGTGGGCCATGCGGATCTGAATGAGTATTCGTCTCAAGCAGTCCTTGTGGCAGATGAGGGTGGTCTCCCGTCAGAGTCTCAATCACAACACTATGGCGTAAACGATCACGATTTTCATTCACGGTCACACCTCTCATGGAACTTGTATGTACAATTGCCCGTCCGGCAACTCTGGCGATGCCCAACACCTGTCTATAGTGAACATTCATGTCACTTAATGATTTCAAGTCACATGGGAGCTGGCTAATCACATTCATTCCAAATAGACCCGGTGTTGTCTGATTGTTAGCAGTGTCTCTCACTACCAGGCCTTGTTTTGGAATCACAAGTCCATCGATTTCGAAATCAAGTTCAACATATCCACTATACGGAATGTCCAGACCGTTGGCTGCTATGAGGGTCAACCAATTTGCTGTTTGAGGTGCTTTTTCAACAACATTTTGCAGATTTTCTCTGGAGAACGATTCAAATATAGTGAAGACCATGGATACTGTATCCATCAGGTAATTGAGGTTCACCCCATTAACCCTTTCAATGTTGATGACGTGCAATGCACGTCACTGCTTTCTCTCCTCATTGTGTTCATGACGTGCAGTGTACGTCCAAGTTCGCAGTCGTTCTGGGACAGTGACGTTACGTCGGCGGACGTAATTCTATGCATTGAGAGACACGCTGATCAAACAGAAGGTAATTCCGTCGTTACCGGCGCATCCGCAAATGGCATTTCCTATTAATTTGACATCAAAGCATGGACGACACGTCTAAGTGTACAGTATTCTTGTAAAGGCCACGACATGGCAGGAGAACCCAGGTTAAACAGTGAAAGGGTTAAATCGTGTTGTCACAAACGTACAATTGCTCACAGTTCTCTGCATCACGTCTTAATGAACCTGTGTGGGCTCCTGAACACCTGAGACACTTTGGTTTGATACGTGAAACGTTGATTCCGTATTGTCGCTGCTACTTTTCCTGGACTTCTTTTCGGTGTTCTGAGGACAGCTCCTCTTAAAGAGGCCAGGCTTGTGACATTGATAACATAACTTTCCGTGGATTGTCGACCTATCCCTCTCCCTCTGTCTGCTGATGTTTTATTGTACCGTACTGCTTGAGTCAGTTCCGCAATTTGTTTCTGCTGCTGCTGCTGGGCCTTGAGAGTTGCCGCTCCCTCCTGGTCCGTCCTCAACTTCGTCTCCAATGCTTCAAGTTTCTCCCGAATCGACTCAATAGATTCCGTCATATTCCTACATTCAGTGTGACCCTGAATCCCTACACCCTTAATGTGCGATGTAAAAGTACAATACTGTTGTGTTGTTGTGTTGACGACGATACAGCTCACCAGTCCCAGTGTACGAGTTGTCACAGCGACACAGCTCACCAATTACCAATATACGAGTTGTCAGAGCATTACCATCATAGCTCTCTAGATTTGTATCTAATACCGCTTATGCCGGTGCTAGGGGCCGTGTGGTCATGTCATCCAAGTTGCCACATGAACAGTTATAGGTACAACAAAAGCGTACCTGAGATACAAAACATATCGCTAATCGTTAGATTCTTGGTATGTCCTATAGAATAGGTTAAACACAAGACTATACTGTGAAGTCATGTGGCTTTGCCAGTATGTCGACACCTCTTCACACTTCCCTTATATGCGTTGTAATTTAACAAACAATGCATACAATTAACATGTGTATAGTGTTAGACATATTAAAGAAAACAACCTGCTGAGGTGCATAACACAGAGAAAAAAATATTCACATTCAGCAACCATCGATTACCAGTAATTTGGAAAGTTAACCTCATTTAACACAAATAACACAACTTATGTCAATAATCGAATGCTGCTAGTCATACAGTTAAATTGAATAGTTTCCCAGCACATGAAAGTTTGATTAACCATTTACCCAGAATATGTGCGTATGGACCACACCCCATAAACCAATCATCCTGCTGCTTTACCTTAGCCAATTCCACCGGGATATGCAAATAGAGCAATAGGCCTATATATTCTTGTAAATACTGGCTAACTTTTCACCAGAAATCAGTCAAACAATAAAGTTCATAATTTTCAGGGTTTCTGTTCATTCCTTCAAATGGAACTTATCTGTTCAGATTTTTTTCTAGAAGTCTGACTCCCAAGTACATTTAAGGAAACTACTACATGGTACACAGCTTGATTCCAGTTCATCAATTTATCTGTGAGTTTCGACTTGAAAAAATCTACCATTCTCTGACACCATGCACCCTTCTCATCATCCACATGCAGCATCTGGGACCCATTTTTCTACTACTCTTGGGAAATTCTATGACACCATGCACTCTTCTTGTCATTCACATGTAGCATCTGGAACCCATTTTTCCACTAATCTTGAAAAATTCTGTGACACCATGCACCCTTCTCATCATTCACATGTAGCCTCCATCTAGGACCCATTTTTCCACTACTCCTGAAGTAGTACTTGGCTAATGTTAGTTCATTGTTTATATGCAGTTTCATTGTCCAGAACTTTAACAAGAACTAAATAGATTGTAAATTTGAATCTATCTCCAACCGAAACACTGAATAACACACCTTATCGGGTTCAGTTCAGTAATTTATATGCAGTTTCACTGTCTGGAAATTTCAGCATCAATGTTACATCACATGCACGTTGATATTAGTTCATTCAAACCGTATTACTAATTAATTCAGCTTGGGTCAAGTTCATCTATTTTATTTTTTGTTTATAGTTTTAGTATCAGAAAAGTTCAGTTCAATAATTCACGTGAAAACTCTTTATTTATTGAATCACTCTCTGCTGTCCTCGCCCAACGGGGTCTTCCAGTCTGTTGTCGTGGATAACTGTCCTTTAACCCGGAATAGGATCCTGTCGGCGACGCCATTTGTTGCCTGGGTTCTAAAATAATTCGACAAACCATCAATATTGTGAAGTCTTTCCTTTATTCATTTGCGTACACTTCGCCATCCATAAGATGGCTTGCGAATCGTGTGTCACCATTATCGCGGAGCGATATCCGGTATTTTACCGGATTCTGTTCGGCCTTCATCCGGCGGAGAACAGACTGGAGAAATCTGATAAATTACAGGCTTTCATATCACTTCTGAAACAGATATTGCCTGGGCTTACAAAATATATAGGTATGTATAACTTTCGTATCATCCAAGAGGTGTGGTGGATCTGAAATTTTGAACAAGTAGTTCATCACATGACTCGAAAATGGCGAGTTACGTCAACCTCCCCACAGCGCATGCTCCATTTCGCAGGCTCCAATAACATCCCTGCCTCCAATAGCGGAAGTTGACCTTTACTACGTTGCTATGACGTATTGGGGAAACCAACCAACGCACGGTTCAGTTTGAATCCGACCAAACAACTCCTTTAGTGTTGCACATGAGCGAACTACTTTTCATATGCTCTGTCCAGATAAACAGGGAAAATTATCTCCAGATAATTCTTTTTAACGCTAGGTCAACGGAGGTATTATGCAGACTTGAAAAGTAATCAAAATTTTCGTTAAACATCTATTTTACTATATATGATGTCACTGCCGGCGATGTGCGCGAAGGCCCGAATCCGGTCCAAAAATCTGACTGGTGGCTGGGGTGTTATTAGACCCCCAGCGAGGTGGTTGGAGTTACGTTGGGGTTACGTCGGTAGACCTCAGCTGATTGGCTGACGAAGTCACGTGCTATTGATTTATGGAAATTCCCTCCAGCAGTTGCCGAAAGTAGGCTGAACATGGATACACACGATCCCAGGCTCAGTCTTACCGCGTATAGATGACCGAGATGGTTACAGGTTGTCCTTTATTATGCCGATTCACAAAGAACGACAACCTTGATGTGACATATCTGTGACATGCTTCAGACTTCAAGAAGAAGAACCCCTTGCGCCATCTCAGAACTAAGGAGAGGGGAATAAAAATCCACAACAGTCTCCTAATCTCATGGTATACCAGATCACCCGGCAGTATTTTCGAGCATCAAACTGCATATATTATATTCGAACAACAATTACAGACTTCTCCCGAATTGTCAACGCACTTTAACATTCCAGGTTACGTGGGAGAGCGCCCTCTATACTGCAATAATCGAACTAAACATAGAACAACGTATGGTAAAGGGGAATAACTCTAAAGTAACTTGTTTAACAGAGGACCTTGGTGAAAGGGCGATACTCATGGCTGGAAAAACTGCCCACATTTGCAGTGTAAAATCAAGCCACTCCGGTTGCTGACCCATATTCTTTTCGTGAAGTACCAATACGCGTGTATATGTGAAACTAATGCTTCAAGTGATTCGGACCACCCCGCACGACTTAGTCTGGACCATTGAGCGTGAGACATCGTGCGAATTCAGAGAGATCAGATACAATTTATTGAAATGGATCGAGCCCTGCTCGTCTGACAGAAAACTAAGTTACAGCTGCAAGGGCGTCGCTACCCATGGTGCGTGTGGTGCGAACGCAACCCCCTTTTTGCCCGTATATTGGAAATACGAAAATTATGTAAGATATCAAACCCCAGTTTAGCATTAAAATACGCTAAAATGCAGGAAATAAAGCGTAAAAATCTAAAATTTTCCGGCGGGGGCAAGCCCCCGTACCCCCCAATATATAGGCGCGCCCTTAGCGCGCATTCCTGGGATGGTGAGAAATGGGAAATCAAGAACGGATCTACGGAGGTGGGAGACATGTCCGGCAACTGGGACTCCGGAGCTTCCGGGACCGCTGGACACTCACCTGTTGATCTGGCAGGATTCGCTTAGTTTAGCTTTGTGTAAATCAAATCGTATTGGTTCTAATGTTCCATGGCGTAAAGGTCATCGTTTTGTATGTATTACATATTTATAACTAGAAAGTCAAATGGATTCAGGCATGATGTGTGATATTTTTCAACATCGATGTGTGCTTATAAATGCGAAACAAACGTGAAAATAGAACCATAAATCTGCATACATTATGGTCAGATTTATATCCGGGAAAACGCTTAGAACGCATCTCCGGCGATCTAGGACCCCGGAGCTTCCGGGGCCTTGGCGGCCCCTGGACCCTCGCCTGTTGAGTAGTGATAGTCCACCCCCCTATGAACTTTCGCTAGATTCGCCCTTGAAAATTGAAAACATTCGCACCCCCCCTTTTGAAATCCTAGTGACGCCCCTGCAGCTGTATAATATCTATAGCTCCGTGTACTTGTGGAAAAGGGAGTTCTCGGTGCGATTGTCGCGCCATTGGCTGCCTCTGTGATAAGCGGGCTCTTGGATCGACCATGGAGCATAAGCTGCTCCGAATCCTTTTCCCGATCATTACAGATGCAGAATCAGACCATTACAGACACGAGGTCAGATTTTACAACCGCACGATTCAGCACGATGTGGGACATTGGCCGAGTGGTTTAGATAAAAAGTACTTGCTGGTTCGAATCTCGCAATAGATTCGACCAAATTTCAGCACCAGAACTTGTCACTACTAAGATAGTGTGATCCCAAAATAGTGAAATACTGTAGCACAATTCAAGCCACAATGAGTTCAACGATAGTCATGCGCCTCTGAGCCGTCGTCAGCATTGCAACCGTCGTCGGCACCGCAGCCGTCGTCAACTCAGTAACCAGTGTCAGCAGTAGGTGGGTCGAAGACGAAGTATAGGAGATCGGGCTCATATCATTGAAGAGAAATGCCGGCTTTTTTCCACAGATGAAGGACAATAACAGCATGGGCTGGAACGGAGAATCACTTGACATCCGTCACCCTCTTGATCTTAATCACGTCCCCTATCTACTGGTCCGACAAAATAACAACCGCATCATCTACATCGACGAAAGGGATGTCACTGGGCAACCAATCGCATATGAATGTGAAAAAAGTGGTCTCCGCAGTAGTATATAAAACACGGTTAAAGCCGTATTGACCTACTTATTTGTTCACCCGGGTAAAATTTAAGGGGGAACCCCAGGTTAAAGTATAGGAAGCGGCCATTTACGGCCTTTGACCTCTGAGGCCGCGTAGAGGTCAAGGCCGCTATAGTTCCAACAGGTGGCTCCCCCTCTTTCACCTCGAATTCCTCCGCGGTCTGGTGGTCATGCGGTCTGCCTCCGCGGACAGAAAGTAGTCCCATGGGTTGACGTTTTGTGACCTAGGTGGGTCCCTAGTGGACCGATTGGGTCGAGTGGGGTATCAAAGTGAAGCATTCGTGAAGGGGCATCTGATGGGCTGGGTGTGGGGTTGAAATATCGGCATTCTGCGCATGCGCTGTGGCCAAAGGGTATGAAAATAGACGTTTTGGAGCTAGGGGAGCCACTAATTGTCGAATGGGGTCATATGAGGTATCAATGTGAAGCATTCGTGAAGGGGCATCTGACTGGACTAGCGGCTCGGGCGTTGTCACCATTCTGCGCATGCGCAGAGGGAATTGTGGGAAAAGGGTATGGAAATAGACGTTTTGGGATCTAGGGGAGCCCCTAATGGGCCGATGGAGTCGTATGAGGTATCAATGCGAAGCCTATGTGAGGGGGCATCTGACTGGACTAGTGGCTCGAGCGTTGTCTCCATTCTACGCATGCGCAGACAGGGAATTGTGCGAAAGGGGTATGGAAATAGACGTTTTGGGATCTAGGGGAGCCCCTAATGGGCCGATGGAGTTATATGAGGTATCAATGTGAAGCCTATGTGAAGGGGCATCTAGTCATGGGTGGGTGCATGTAAAACTTTCTCCAGAAAAAAAGCGGAGAACGGACTTTACTCCTAAAATAGGGGAAAACACCTATCAACCCTAGCCAAAAGGGCTAATATTGGTCCCCGGGCTTATCGGGGCCTGCCTATCAAGTCAATGGGGTGGGTGCATGTAAAAATTTCTCCAGAAAAAAAGCGGAACTCGGACTTTACCCCTACAATAGGGGTCTGTATTATACAATATACGGGAAAATGCCTGTATGGGGTATGGGGATGGTCAATTTTTTTTCGTGGGCTTTACTATGGCTTGTGGGGTCGCGTTTTTCTCGTCTCGCCAAGAAAATGACAATGGGAAGGGTCCCGGAGCGAATCGGTGGAATTTTTGGAAAAAGTCACCGAGGTCTGTATATAGGCCTATAGGCTGGCTGTATGGGAAACCTACTTCTCGACATTTGCGGTATAGGTTGTGGGGGTCTCGTTTTCTTAGTCTCGTCAAGACAAACATGATAGGAAGTGTCGCGGAGCGAATCGTTGAAATTTTTGGAAAAAGTTCAGGGAGACCCATATAGTCCCATACTAGAGGTATAGGACCAATGTTTGTCCCACTGGGAAACCTACTTCTAGACATTTGCGGTATGGTTGTTTGGATTTGTTTTCTTAGTCTCGTCAAGACAAACATGATAGGAAGTGTCCCGGCACGAAACGGTGAAATTTTTGAAAAAAGTAGGTCTGTATATAGCCCCATATAGACCCATATACGGGTTATGGGGGTATAGGTCCAATGTTTGTCCCACTGGGAAACCTACTTCTATACATTTGCGGTATGGTTGTTTGGATTTGTTTTCTTAGTCTCGTCAAAACAAACATGATAGGAAGTGTCCCGGCACGAAACGGTGAAATTTTTGAAAAAAGTTCGAGGTCTGTCTATAGCCCCATATAGACCCATATACTGGGGTTTAAGCCCAATGTATGTATAAATCCATACTGGGTGGACGTGTTGGAGTCTAGGTGAGTCCCTGGTGGTCCAATGGTGTCGTATGAGGTCTTATTTTGAAGCTCTCATGCAGGAGCACTTGACTACACTAATGGTTCGTACGTTGTCAATAGTCTGCGCATGCGCAGCCTGGCCGTAGTATAGGAAGCAGCCATTTTTGGGGGTGTGTGTGGGTGTGTTTGGGTTAGAGATGGGCTATTCACGGTTCGAATGAGTCGTGTGAGGTATCAATGTGAAGCATATGTAATGGAGCATCTGATGGCGTGGATGTGGGGTAGAAATATGGTCATTCTGCGCATGCGCAGCCTGGCCGTAGTATAGAAAGCAGGCATTTTTGGTGTGAGGCGTGCAAAACGCCTATGTAGCAACGCCCGCCAACGCCAAGCTTAACGCTTCAATGCCCTGGTGAAATAGCTCAGAAGTTCTGATTTTCTAGATATTCCATGGAATTGTCACTAATTCTTCGAAATGCAGTGACGCCCGTCAACGCTCGTAGTTACGCCTTAACGCTCTAACATAACGCCTTGACGCCATGATATAGACCGGAGAGAGAACAACAACAACAACAAGGATGACACATGAGAGAACAACAACAACAAGAAGTTTTTTCATATAGTTTATTTTCCCCAATGTTACATCATACCCACGCTGGGGGAGCCGCGTTGGGTATGTTTACAACTCAAGAAAACCCTTGTCCAATCAGAGGCCGCCATTTGCATCTGTTATATTCGTTCCTGTCCGTTAGATTCTTGTCCAATCAGAAGTCTCCATTTCAGAAAGTTCCATCTTTGCTCGGTGTGACCTAAGCGTCGTCGTCGGGAAGGCCTGGGTATTCTTCGGGTAGCATGTCCTGAAACAGTTGTTTGTGCATTCTGATCGCATTTTCCAGGGCCTCGGTGGGTGGTAGTCCCATAGCCTCTTCCAAGTGACGCTTGGTCTTCATGATGGACCTGTGCGTGGGGTCGCCTTTCATTTCAAGCGGTAGTAAGGTATACTGTTCATAGATCGCCATGGCTGTTTTCCTGATGCGGGGGCGCATTTGGGTGTACGCCTGTTGTAAATTATCCTCTTCGGCGTCCTCGATCGCTGCAGCATAAGTATTGATAGCTGCTGTCACAATACGATCCCAGAAGGTAGGTTCTGCCTCACTTTCCACGGACGTAGGCTGACTATCTGAGGTCAAGCTCTCCGTATCACTAGATAGACTCTCAGCAATCTCTGTTTCGGTATCAGTCGATACACTCTGAGCAGTCTCTGTATCAGCATCCGCCTCAACGGACTCCTCGGAGTCTTCAATCCCATGTATATTTTTCTGGTGTCGCATCATATCGTAATGTCTGGTGAACGTGCGTTCGCACTCAGAGCAAGTATAAGCCATGTTGACGGTTGAACGTCGACTGTGCGTGTTTTTAGAAATACGCTTGCTTTTATAGAGAGTAACGCCCATCAACGCTTAGCTTAACGCTTCAACGCCCTGGTGAATTAGCTCAGAAGCTCTGATTTCCATGGAATTGACACCAATTCATCGAAATACAGTGACGCCCGTCGTTACGCCTTAACGCCCGTCTCAACGCCTTATCACACTTTCTTAATGCTTTAACGTCGTTTAATGATGCGTTCGAACAAATGTTTCTTTTGTGCTATTGCTCTGACATACGCCGCTTTCCAGTTCATGCCCAAGGTTTTCAACATCGACGCTGTTCTTTCAATTTCCATATGGACTGGGTCCTTATCCAACAATTTCATATGGGTCACGAGGTCGACATACCGCTGACGTAAAGCCCGTCGTAGTCTGGGTGCCAATCTGTTATGGGCTAAAATTGCAGCTTCCTCTTTCGAATACCCTTTGCGTTGAAACTTGTTTCCTGTGGCCTCCAACATCTCTCTCTTTGAACAAATCCTTCCATAGCCTCGAGTTCACATTATGTTCTTCAACCTCGGGTTGGTCCTTCACGGTTGGGTGATATTCTGGGACTGATGGTATGAAGGGGCCACGCTGTATGGGGGTGGGTTGCTGCTGCTGCCCTACCAGATGTGGACTCGGTGGATGGTGTCGGGATATATAACGTTGCGGTGATGCCTCGCCGGGTAACAGGTGGGTCGCCAGCCGACGATCTTCCGGGGTATGGGCTTTTAAATCTACGAACAGGTAGCCGTACGGACGGCTTGTTGCTCCTTGAAACGCCTGCATGAAATGGTCGATGTTCTAAGGATAAATTCGACTACCAAACACACGGATTTGTGCTCTGTCAATGGGATTGGAGAACAACACAAAGTATTGGCAGTTCAAGGCAATATCTCTGGACGCCTTCCCTTGAGGAAAGAGATTCTGAGTCAAATAGATGACGGACAGATTGCGATAATGGGACCCTTTGGTGAATAGGTCGGCGATTTTCGAATTGTCCTTGGCCGCACTCATCAGATCATCGAGCACTACCACGTTGGTCTGCTCGGAATCGAAGTAATAGGGTTCGTCTATGTCGTGAGGAATTCCTGGGACAAAGCTCACATTCTGTAATCGCGTAGTTTCGTAGGCGGGCTGCCACTGGCTATAACACCAAACAACACGTGTCGGAGCTGGGGTTGCCACACCTTCCTCTAGAAACTTCATCACCCAGGACGTCTTTCCACACCCCGTAGGGCCGCTCACCGTCATCGTATAAGGATGTCCTACGCCACTTGGTGGACCTATAGCGGGACTTGGTGGTGTCTCTTGTCTATGCGTTAGACGCATATGTCTGAGCATATTGTCGCGACGAGAGAGTGTCTTTTGACAAAACGGACATGTACTCGACATGGTACCCGGTCAAAGGATGGATACAGACTGAGGCTAATGGTGTACAAACGACCTTATGTGACCACTCACTCACTCACTCTCACCGTCGTTAGTGCGTCCATGCGTTAAGACGGGCGTTGGGGACGCCTCACGGGCGTTTTGCACGCCTCACTCACTCACTCACTCACTCACTCACTGGGATCGGAGCTCTTGGAGCTCAAAGCGTGTGGAGCTCGGAGCTCGGAAGTGACATTTGCATGTGACCTCTGTGAGGTCACTTCCGCTTCCGTTCACGTGACCGGAACTGACCTTTGACACCTGCGCGCAATTTTTATCTGGTATTGTTGGCGCGCGCAGGGGTCAAAGGTCAGTTCCGGTCACGTGAACGGAAGCGGAAGTGACCTCACAGAGGTCACATGCAAATGTCACTTCCGCGCTCTGAGCTCCACACGCTTTGAGCTCCAAGAGCTCCGATCCAAGAGCTCTGCCACACGGGAGCTCCCACCACCACCACCGGGCGTTGACGCCCTTGCGCGTGTGAGTGAGTGAGTGAGTGAGTGAGGCGTGCAAAACGCCCGTGAGGCGTCCCCAACGCCCGTCTTAACGCATGGACGCACTAACGACGGTGAGTGAGTGAGTGAGTGAGTGGTCATATAAGGTCGTTTGTACACCATTAGCCTCAGTCTGTATCCATCCTTTGACCGGGTACCATGTCGAGTACATGTCCGTTTTGTCAAAAGACACTCTCTCGTCGCGACAATATGCTCAGACATATGCGTCTAACGCATAGACAAGAGACACCACCAAGTCCCGCTATAGGTCCACCAAGTGGCGTAGGACATCCTTATACGATGACGGTGAGCGGCCCTACGGGGTGTGGAAAGACGTCCTGGGTGATGAAGTTTCTAGAGGAAGGTGTGGCAACCCCAGCTCCGACACGTGTTGTTTGGTGTTATAGCCAGTGGCAGCCCGCCTACGAAACTACGCGATTACAGAATGTGAGCTTTGTCCCAGGAATTCCTCACGACATAGACGAACCCTATTACTTCGATTCCGAGCAGACCAACGTGGTAGTGCTCGATGATCTGATGAGTGCGGCCAAGGACAATTCGAAAATCGCCGACCTATTCACCAAAGGGTCCCATCATCGCAATCTGTCCGTCATCTATTTGACTCAGAATCTCTTTCCTCAAGGGAAGGCGTCCAGAGATATTGCCTTGAACTGCCAATACTTTGTGTTGTTCTCCAATCCCATTGACAGAGCACAAATCCGTGTGTTTGGTAGTCGAATTTATCCTCAGAACATCGACCATTTCATGCAGGCGTTTCAAGGAGCAACAAGCCGTCCGTACGGCTACCTGTTCGTAGATTTAAAAGCCCATACCCCGGAAGATCGTCGGCTGGCGACCCACCTGTTACCCGGCGAGTCATCACCGCAACGTTATATATCCCGACACCATCCACCGAGTCCACATCTGGTAGGGCAGCAGCAGCAACCCACCCCCATACAGCGGGGCCCCTTCATACCATCAGTCCCAGAATATCACCCAACCGTGAAGGACCAAGCCGAGGTTGAAGAACATAATGTGAACTCGAGGCTATGGAAGGATTTGTTCAAAGAAAGTATGGACGCCGAGATGGGCGAGATGTTGGAGGCCACAGGAAACAAGTTTCAACGCAAAGGGTATTCGAAAGAGGAAGCCGCAATTTTAGCCCATAACAGATTGGCACCCAGACTACGACGGGCTTTACGTCAGCGGTATGTCGACCTCGTGACCCATATGAAATTATTGGATAAGGACCCAGTCCATATGGAAATTGAAAGAACAGCGTCGATGTTGAAAACCTTGGGCATGAACTGGAAAGCGGCGTATGTCAGAGCAATAGCACAAAAGAAATATTTGTTCGAACGCATCATTAAACGACGTTAAAGCATTAAGAAAGTGTGATAAGGCGTTGAGACGGGCGTTAAGGCGTAACGACGGGCGTTGACGGGCGTCACTGTATTTCGATGAATTGGTGTCAATTCCATGGAAATCAGAGCTTCTGAGCTAATTCACCAGGGCGTTGAAGCGTTAAGCTAAGCGTTGATGGGCGTTACTCTCTATAAAAGCAAGCGTATTTCTAAAAACACGCACAGTCGACGTTCAACCGTCAACATGGCTTATACTTGCACTTAGTGCGAACGCACGTTCACCAGACATTACGATATGATGCGACACCAGAAAAATATACATGGGATTGAAGACTCCGAGGAGTCCGTTGAGGCGGATGCTGATACAGAGACTGCTCAGAGTGTATCGACTGATACCGAAACAGAAATTGCTGAGAGTCTATCTAGTGATACGGAGAGCTTGACCTCAGATAGTCAGCCTACGTCCGTGGAAAGTGAGGCAGAACCTACCTTCTGGGATCGTATTGTGACAGCAGCTATCAATACTTACGCTGCAGCGATCGAGGACGCCGGAGAGGATAATTTACAACAGGCGTACACCCAAATGCGCCCCCGCATCAGGAAAACAGCCATGGCGATCTATGAACAGTATACCTTACTACCGCTTGAAATGAAAGGCGACCCCACGCACAGGTCCATCATGAAGACCAAGCGTCACTTGGAAGAGGCTATGGGACTACCACCCACCGAGGCCCTGGAAAATGCGATCAGAATGCGCAAACAACTGTTTCAGGACATGCTACCCGAAGAATACCCAGGCCTTCCCGACGACGACGCTTAGGTCACACCGAGCAAAGATGGAACTTTCTGAAATGGAGACTTCTGATTGGACAAGAATCTAACGGACAGGAACGAATATAACAGATGCAAATGGCGGCCTCTGATTGGACAAGAGTTTTCTTGAGTTGTAAACATACCCAACGCGGCTCCCCCAGCGTGGGTATGATGTAACATTGGGGAAAATAAACTATATGAAAAAACTTCTTGTTGTTGTTGTTCTCTCATGTGTCATCCTTGTTGTTGTTGTTGTTGTTCTCTCTCCGGTCTATATCATGGCGTCAAGGCGTTATGTTAGAGCGTTAAGGCGTAACTACGAGCGTTGACGGGCGTCACTGCATTTCGAAGAATTAGTGACAATTCCATGGAATATCTAGAAAATCAGAACTTCTGAGCTATTTCACCAGGGCATTGAAGCGTTAAGCTTGGCGTTGGCGGGCGTTGCTACATAGGCGTTTTGCACGCCTCACACCAAAAATGCCTGCTTTCTATACTACGGCCAGGCTGCGCATGCGCAGAATGACCATATTTCTACCCCACATCCACGCCATCAGATGCTCCATTACATATGCTTCACATTGATACCTCACACGACTCATTCGAACCGTGAATAGCCCATCTCTAACCCAAACACACCCACACACACCCCCAAAAATGGCTGCTTTCTATACTACGGCCAGGCTGCGCATGCGCAGACTATTGACAACGTACGAACCATTAGTGTAGTCAAGTGCTCCTGCATGAGAGCTTCAAAATAAGACCTCATACGACACCATTGGACCACCAGGGACTCACCTAGACTCAAACACGTCCACCCAGTATGGATTTATACATACATTGGGCTTATACCCCAGTATATGGGTCTATATGGGGCTATAGACAGACCTCGAACTTTTTTCAAAAGTTTCACCGTTTCGTGCCGGGACACTTCCTATCATGTTTGTTTTGACGAGACTAAGAAAACAAATCCAAACAACCATACCGCAAATGTATAGAAGTAGGTTTCCCAGTGGGACAAACATTGGACCTATACCCCCATAACCCGTATATGGGTCTATATGGGGCTATATACAGACCTCGAACTTTTTTCAAAAATTTCACCGTTTCGTGCCGGGACACTTCCTATCATGTTTGTCTTGACGAGACTAAGAAAACAAATCCAAACAACCATACCGCAAATGTCTAGAAGTAGGTTTCCCAGTGGGACAAACATTGGTCCTATACCCCTAGTATGGGACTATATGGGTCTCCCTGAACTTTTTCCAAAAATTTCAACGATTCGCTCCGCGACACTTCCTATCATGTTTGTCTTGACGAGACTAAGAAAACGAGACCCCACAACCTATACCGCAAATGTCGAGAAGTAGGTTTCCCAGGATGGTCCTATACCCCCATATAGCCAGCCTAGTAAAGCCCACGAAAAAAATTTGACCATCCCCATACCCCATACAGGCATTTTCCCGTATATTGTATAATACAGACCCCTATTGTAGGGGTAAAGTCCGAGTTCCGCTTTTTTTCTGGAGAAATTTTTATATGCACCCACCCCATTGACTTGATAGGCAGGCCCCGATAAGCCCGGGGACCAATATTAGCCCTTTTGGCTAGGGTTGATAGGTGTTTTCCCCTATTTTAGGAGTAAAGTCCGTTTTCCGCTTTTTTTCTGGAGAAAGTTTTACATGCACCCACCCATGACTAGATGCCCCTTCACATAGGCTTCACATTGATACCTCATACAACTCCATCGGCCCATTAGGGGCTCCCCTAGATCCCAAAACGTCTATTTCCATACCCTTTTCGCACAATTCCCTGTCTGCGCATGCGTAGAATGGTGACAACGCTCGAGCCACTAGTCCAGTCAGATGCCCCCTCACATAGGCTTCACATTGATACCTCATACGACTCCATCGGCCCATTAGGGGCTCCCCTAGATCCCAAACGTCTATTTCCATACCCTTTTCCCACAATTCCGTCTGCGCATGCGCAGCATGGTGTCAACGCCCGAGCCGCTAGTCCAGTCAGATGCCCCTTCACGAATGCTTCACATTGATACCTCATATGACCCCATTCGACCATTAGTGGCTCCCCTAGCTCCAAAACGTCTATTTTCATACCCTTTGGCCACAGCGCATGCGCAGAATGCCGATATTTCAACCCCACACCCAGCCCATCAGATAACCCTTCACGAATGCTTCACTTTGATACCTCACTCGACCCAATCGGTCCACTAGGGACCCACCTAGGTCACAAAACGTCTATTTAGGTATTCCCCGTATACGTTAACATTGGAAGTCAACCCATGGGACTACTTTCTGTCCGCGGAGGCAGACCGCATGACCACCAGACCGCGGAGGAATTCGAGGTGAAAGAGGGGGAGCCACCTGTTGGAACTATAGCGGCCTTGACCTCTACGCGGCCTCAGAGGTCAAAGGCCGTAAATGGCCGCTTCCTATACTTTAACCTGGGGTTCCCCCTTAAATTTTACCCGGGGGAACAAATAAGTAGGTGATTACGGCTTTAACCGTGTTTTATATACTACTCTCCGCACTTAATTTTTGACAGGCCGAATCTTAGCATGTCAAGGTGTCTTACTAGTTCCATGCGCTCAGCTACGCATCTCCTGGCCCTGGCAACTCATAATTCCTTGCAGACTTATTCCACCGTTGCCTGTATTACATAATCTTGAACACTTCATCAGTTTTTGTTGTTTTGAATTAGCACTTCGCTATCAGAAGACTAAATTTTGCTTCGACACCAGATGTTGATTTCAGACTAACATCAAAGATAGTGTGGTCAAAAATGAAATTGAAACCAATCAAACTCGAACCGTACAGCGGATTATCGTAATGTGCCGACTGAATGTGTTTCAGGTCAATTTAGAAGAAACCCTCTATCTCTTGAAATACGGAACTGTTTTGTGTAATTAACCAGCCACGGAATCGATCCTTTAAGACTATTACACCAAACAACCAGGTGTGGCATGCAATTACAAGCGTCTGGTCCGTCATTCATTAAAGAATATCCGCGTCCCTAATCCAAAGACCTATTTCATATTACGTATAACAGTATTAGCACCAAATTCAAAAAGACAATTATAGTGTACATAAACATCGGCTAGTTTCCTGCAAGAGAAAAGCAGTTTCCAATCAAGCCGGCAAGACAACATGATGTTCCAAAAATATCAAAACCGTATCGCTTATTATTATTCTTAATCCATAATAATCGTTGTAAACACGTCATCTAGAGAACGATGTATGCAAGTCCCTGTTGGCACGCGCATTGAATAGAGCGACGGACTCTAGATTGTGGGCCAAAACTTCCTACCGCTGGTGACGCACAAAATCAAATCACTCTAAGCAAAAGCCGCAGAAGGCGGCCTAGCTGCAAGCCTTGGAGGATATTCTCAGCAGTGAACCGATCCAGCAGGCAGTCAAAGGCGGGTGAGATGGGTCTTGGTCCCCCAATCGTAACGGTTCGTGCCGCAATATCGCGATAGCATGCGTCAGATCCGACATTAAACATTAAGCCGTCGTCCATAAAAGAATTTTAAACCGAAATAAAACGAAATACCTGTTTCGTATGAGTATTCCAAGTATGTATGAAATAAAAATAGAAAAAGGTTTAAGCACAAGATAGATTCCTACAGGAGAGGAGCGGTCAACTTTTGCAGTGGTTATGTACAAGATACATGCAGTCCCGAGACGCGGCACCAGTCGACGAATGACCAAACGACAACACCTTGGAGACGAAAGACCTTCATCCATTCAAAGTGGTGCCCTTGATCCGTCAGCGAATTTGATTTGTAAATGCCGCCGATCCTGACAATGCCGAAAAGGGCTAATGGGAAAATATGGCATGTAGATAAACCTTTAACTAGACCAAATCGACAAACTGGAAGTAATAATCACAGAATCTGATTGGATGATTGTTATTTTGCAAGTTCGGCACTGATCGAACATCTACCCCTCTACATCACCAATGGCATGGGACTCATCGAGTTCACCAACGCGGACACGACTTACACCGATTCAGCCCACACATACTTGTATTCGCAAGTGCTTCGACCAACACATACCCCTATCGTGTCCTTTTCGAAACGTAGCTGTCGTGTGTCCGTCAGTATGTTTACTTGATGGTGCCCGTGTTCTACCATGACGCCCCTGGAAAGATGGAGGTGGGGTAGAGAACGATGGATGCATTGTCAGCGTAAGAGCCTGAGACATTCGCATGGACTGTCACCGATGCATACATATTGGGCTGCATTTATGCATGGAGTGATGGAGATTTCTGTGAGAACAACCAAGCACTCTAAGGCCTATGTAGTATCATGTATGGAAACTAGTGCCTGTGTTATCTACTCCATTTATTGTCGGGCACTACCCATGCACGCAATCATTTCAGTTGGCGTGTTCTCTGTAAGGCCATTATGTTGATGTGTGACAACTATGACTTCTGGCAATATGTAGGTACGAATGATTGTTTACATCATACCGCTGTATGGTGCTGGATACCGAGGAATGCCTTGCTGGTCCTGCTGGCACTCGATTTGCCCCGCAGAACACTGAGAGACAGAGCTTTGTCGATATTGGGATCGTTTTAACTCGAGCCCTGTGATGGATTTTCGTGTTGTGGTCCCCTTCGTTCCAAAAAATACATCTTTGAACAGCGGTTGATTAGGCATACCACTCTACTCGGTTATGACGAATCAATTCCGAGTATAAGGCTAGGGGTGTCATAATCTTACTTTGGTTTGTTTTGGTTTGATTGGGCAGATCTAGTGCTCTCGTATCCATCTCATTGTATTGCTAATCGACGTAATGTAAAACGAAGAGCATAAAATCGTACAGAAATCACAGCATACGAGTCCGTCATACTAATAGACCAGCAATCCGATCTGAAGGGAGAGGTTGTAGTGATGTTGGAGTTCATAGGTCCTGTCGTCAATGAGATCCACACGGTGAAACAGTGGCAAGTTAGAACATCGGTGTGATCGCATAATATCAAGGAGTTTGACGTTTGCTTCCCGATTGGTTACGGTTTTGCCGTAAGCTGGATTTTTCAACAGTTGACTTCATGTCGGCTGGCATCAACAAAGTGCTGAAAACAAGCCTAATGATATACACCAAAGATTCTTAGGAATGTCCCCTAATTTCATAATGAGATTTTTTATCACACTTTTATAGTTACTGATATCCTATACCATACTGTTTGGGCATTGCTGATCAATCAAACGGATATATGCGAATCGATGGCTGAGTTCGCCTACAGACCGACTGGAGTCGGAGTAACTTTTGAACAGCCTCAGTTGTGCTCATTTGCTGGGCGTAAAAATCGTAGTTCTTTTACGGCAGGAAAATTTGACACAAACTGGTATGTGAGCGACCCTCATATTCACCATTTTCAACTGACCGCTCGGTGTAGGTGAAGATACATTGTAATTCATTTAAATCACACAAGGCTATTTCATGGATAACAGCATCTTTTGTTGCTCCGTTGTTGGGGTTTAGCTTTGAGAAAGTTGGAAATATGTCCAGAGTTGGACCTGATGTCCTGAAACTTCACCACCAGAGCAATAAAATAAGTTGTTATCCATAAAATAGCCTCGTGTTATATACACTTACAAGCGTCTGGTCCGTCATTCATAATTCAGCCGTCGTCCATTAGAGAATATCCGCGTCCATAATCCAAAGACCTATTCCATATTCCATATAACAGTATTAGCACCAAATTCAAAAAGAAAATCATAGTATACATGAACTTAGGCTTGTTTCCTGCAAGAGAGAAGCGGTGAACAGTTTTCAATGATGCCGGCAAGACATCATGATGTTCCAAAAATATCAAATCCGTATCGCTGATCAGTTTTCGTAATCCATAATATTCGTTGTAAAGTCGTCATCTAAAGAATGATGTATCTCAGTCACGCTTTGATTGTGACTGTTCATATGAGTACCATGAGAATCTTGAAGTACATGGGTTCATACGGCCCCTAGCCCCGGGTTAAGCGGAATTAGACACAAGTTACGAAACGTAACGCCATGGATCTTGCACGCTACGCTCGTATTTTGCTATCAGCATGCGATATGTATCGCCAAATTTGAGAAACTTTGAGTGGAGGCGCTTGGTGGTGTAGCCCTGTTTTATAAGTTTCTGCAACAATGTTTTGTGACGTTGATTAAAATCGCCACATTTAACACAGGATCTAGCAAATGCTACTAGGCGTGATATGTATACGCCATATGCAGGTCCCACTGGAATATTACTGTCCAGAAAGGGATAGTTTACGATGTTGAAATTGTAATCATCTCTTTTGTCATACAGTCGACGAGAGAGAAGGCCCGCTTCATTTTTATAGAGATATAGGCCTAAATACGATGTGCCTGTAGGGTTATCTGTAGTTTCCTTCAAATCCAGTGAAGGTGGATATATATCCTTCACTGCGTCATTTATATAGCGATTATCCACAGCGAGAAGATCGTCTATATAGCGTTTGGTGAATGAGAAGGAACGGGCTTTGAATGGATCGGTTTTTGAAAGCTCCTGCATATAGTCATATTCATAAGAGAACAGATATAGGTCAGCCAATAGGGGTGCACAAGTAGTACCCATTGGAATGAGAAATTCAAGCAACTCTATAAACAAAGAAACATCCCATGAATGATATCTCTTGTATGTAGTAGAGCTAAAGAATGCTTTATGGCTTCCGACATTAACATATCTACGATCAGTTTTCTTGCACACAGATACTATTAATGAACTTAGACGGTCAACAAGGTCCTGATGAGGGATTGTGGTAAAGAGAGTCGAGAAATCCCATGTGGATACATGTCTTTACGGTATGTGACCTTTAGCATCAAGTTCTTCCGTAAGACATTTTGAGTTTTTCAATATCCACATACATTTAACTGCAGAGTTTTTAGAAATAGTGGCGCAATACCTTTTTCAAAATGCTTTTACCTCTTGTAGGGCCCTCGTCAACAGGGTTGAAATAAGCTTGGTGGTGCAGCTTCCAGAACCAGCTATGAATCTAGCTTTGTATGGTGATTTATGCATTTTGGGAGTCCAGTATACTTTTGGTATATCGTTATGTTTGGTTGGAAGACAAAATCCTCTTTCCTTGAGAAACGTTTTGTGGTTGTTAAATAAATCTTCCAGGGTTAATGCAGTTTGAGAGTAAGTAGACGTATTTGATGACGATATATGACGACACTCAATTCTTCAACCAGCACCTGGTAATAGTAATATTTACATACGAATATTATATTATTTGGAGCTTTGTCTGCTGGGACTATGGCGAATTTACTCTGGAGATTTGCTAGAACTTCTTGCGAATTGGGGCTTCTCAGTACTTGATTTGCTTGGTGAAGGGTACTTCTGTCAATAAGGCCGATTGTTTCAACGACCTTGCTCTTGGTGGGGTCCAGCCAATCATCGAATACTGTAGGTTCAACTTTTTCTCGCTTAGACCAATCAATAACGTACGGTTCCAAAGCACACAGGACTATCTTCTGGTCGGCCTTCAGATTTATATTTCTCGGCTCTCTATAGTTAGGTCCTTTCATCAGGAGTAATCTTAGGTCCTTATCACTCACCACATAAAGGTCATCAGTCACAACATGTTTGCATGGTGTATAGATAAAGTTCGACGATTCACAATCACAACTATAGCCCCCCTCCCCCTTCCCCCCTCCCCCGACGTGTATAAGTTCCAGTCAAACACCTTGACAGCATTAGAGTAATTGAATATTTTGGTGGCTATAGATTTAGTATAGTTATATGAAATGCAAGGAGGTTCTGTGAACTTAAAATAGTTTGGTACAGTATTGCCTACCTCTGGATCATTCAGGATTCGCGGTAAATTAATAATGTCCAGTCCTTTATCTAAGTAGTTGAGTTTCAAGAAAAACCGATCTTGGGATGTTTCGATTCTGTTCACTGGACGATACAACCGAAAATACGCTATATCTTGACATACTTTACAGATTTTGGGTGGTATTATATTTCCTGAGGACGCAGATTGTTGTATATCTCTGGCTATATGATTTAAACCTCTCAGAGGTAACGCAAACAGAACTGTACGTAAGCTATGTGTACTATTGGGTGTGTTAGTTAAACCCACTAAGTAATTGAAAGTGATATGATCGTGAATCATCGCACTATTAAACTTTCTCCAACCATGGCTGCGATGTCTCCGTTGATGGAGTTTAAATAGCTGGGTAATATTGGATATATTTGAACGGCGGTTTGTAACATTGCCGAACCCACTGACATTATCATTTAAACCATACGGAAACACTGACCCAAGTTCTAGCATCCAGAATAGTTCCCGCTCTCGGATTATTCTCTCAAATCCAAAGGGGGAATCCTTGGTAGATGGATAGACGACGTCTATGATCTGAATACTAAAGTTGTCCCAGCCATGGTCGGGTCCAGAAAAATGCTTACCTATAAGCAATTGCTTTTTCCTAACGGATTTTCTGTGACCATTCACCCTAAGATGGAGTCTTTGGGTGGTCTTGCCAACATACTGTTGACCACACTTCTTACAGGAAACTAAATAAATACAGTTTGTAGTAGTACAACTAAGATCAACATACGAGTTTACAGAATATGAGTTACCAGTTAACGCAGAAGAGTGGACACGTGAGACATCCACGGTGTCCACATATAGAAATCTTGAAATTATTACATGTAGAATTCGGTGCTAAACAATCATCAAGCGCAATGTTACAAGGTTTGATGTCATCACCTTGCTTTGCGGCCAAAAATATATCTGTCATTTGGATTGAAAAAGGTCTTAGTGCATTTCGAACTATTAGAGACTCGGCCGAGAAACCTGCACTAAGGTTCCTCGGGTCTGTCTTACTATTTTTTCTTTCTGTTGTATCCATTATGAGTGTTGGGTGTGCAGGGGTCCGGCCTCGGGGACAACTTGTCCACCAGCAGAATCCAGGCATACACAGGTTAAAATTACAAGCGTCTGGTCCGTCATTCATAATTCAGCCGTCGTCCATTAGAGAATATCCGCGTCCATAATCCAAAGACCTATTCCATATTCCATATAACAGTATTAGCACCAAATTCAAAAAAAACAATCATAATATACATAAACATAGGCTTGTTTCCTGCAAGAGAGAAGCGGTCAACAGTTTTCAATGATGCCGGCAAGACATCATGATGTTCCAAAAATGTCAAATCCGTATCGCTGATAAGTATTCGTAATCCATAATATTCGTTGTAAAGTCGTCATCTAAAGAATGATGTATCTCAGTCACGCCGACTTCTATATGCATATCGAAGAAATTCTTTGAAAAGAGAACATTTAAAAACATATTTTTTGCTGCAGCGTCTATTAAAAACCGACGTTACTCTCCTCTAGAGGTCTCTCTTGTAAAAGAAGATCAGTTAACTTTCCTGATTCTTGACCCCTTGGTTGCGTGCACCGCGCATGCGCACTTGCGATGCCTTATATATTCCTCTCGCAATAGTCGACGTGTTGAATTATGAACGAGGCGTGCAGCGAGGCTGGGTTGAGTGTATCATCTGTACAAGAAGGTCTGCTTTAATAAAATTCTCAAACATTGTTTTTAAGTGTTTTACTCTAGCGCTCCCCTCTCAATAACAAACCGTCAGACTACCAACAGAAATGACAGAATCGCCGGTCGATAACTATATCAAATAACTGCGATGCGAATCACGCGTCCTGAGTTGAACTCGCTTTAATAATGTAAATCCACATGATAAATCCAAGCCGTTATGAGAGGCGTATAAGCCGATGTGAGGAAATAAGCAAAGACGACTTATTTTAGTGAGATGGATGGACCAGACCGTCACTATAGACCGTTGCCAAAATGGCGTCTCTCGAATGTAGTACGTCCTGCAGTTTGTCATTATACCACTCCCGTATCTCGCCTGCCCAAAGTGTTCTTCATCATGATCTTGTCTGGTCTCCGTCTTCATCTGGTATAAAACTACTGGACTACATACCAGGCTGCAACTAACGTGCCCAATGTACCCACTCCATCAGCCTGAAGATATAAGTCTCTCAAATAATGATTTGTGATTGTTGAGTTCGAACGCCAGGCACAGGTGCTGACGATGCCACTGGTGGATAATTTCTTGTTGAGGAGCCAATACAAAGCTAAAGGACGAATTTAGTGTGAAGACACCGAAGGCAACAGCGGAGGTCTCTTCTTCCAAGGATAAGCTCTTCCATAGAGGCCATGAAGTAGCGATGGCACGAATTCCATGAGAAGAAGCAGAGACCAGAAGTGGGGGAGCGTCAAGGGCGAGCTGATATGTCCACTTAATAGTCTACATGTAGATTGATGTCACGAACCGCACTTGGCTGAAGAGACAGGAATAACAGTCGACGAGATCCCCGACCAGGGTCGGTACGAGAGAGGTAGTGACGTAGGCTCGCACAGGGCATAACAGGGTGTCGTCATCAAGGCCACGAACAAAGTCTGTTAATGCAGGGATAGAGTACAAACGTTGAGCACAAGGGGTGTTACATGAACCATTAGGGTTACATGAACCACCTAGGGTTACATGAACCATCAGGGTTACATGAACCACCTAGAATTACATGAACCATTAGGGTTACATGAACCATCTAGGGTTACATGAACCATCAGGGTTACATGAACCATTAGGGTTACATGAATCATCAGGGTTACATGAACCATATAGGGTTACATGAACCATCAGGGTTACATGAACCATTAGGATTACATGAACCATCTAGAGTTACATGAACCATTTGGAACTGTTAAGGATTACAGCAAAGGTACTTCCTGTTTCAAGCGGACATAATTGAACCTTTCAAATTACAACACATATAAGGGAGGTGGGAAGAGGTGCCGACATACTGACTGCGTCACATGACTGCACAGAATAGTCTTCTGGTTAACCTATTCTAAAGCACATACTAAGAATCTACCGATTCGTGATATGTGTTGTATCTCAGGTACGCTTTTATTGTACCTGTTCATGTGGCAACTTGGATGATATGACCACACGGCCCCTAGCACCGGCATAAGCGGTATTAGATACAAATCTAGAGCTACGATGGAAATGCTCTGACAACTCGTATACTGGTAATTGGTGAGCTGTTTCGCCGTGACAACTCGTACATTGGAGATTGGTGAGCTGTATCGTCGTCAGATGTAAATGACGGCATTTAACACAAAAGTCTAGTCTGTAAGGCCCGATGTCGACCCAGCATCAACTTCCCACAAATGCCAACATATATCAAAGACCAAAAGGTCTGTACAGGGGGCGGGCCTCGGGGACGAAACGTCCACCAGCAGAATCTCGCCATTTGACAATTTTCGCCATATTACCAGTTCTTACCAAGTGTCACCAGAAGAATATCAATCAAGCATTACAGCATTGAATTTCCTGATTCATCCAAATTACCAATGAGGACAGCTAATCAAATTGATTAATGAATGAACTGTATATACTTCAAGTGATCCAGAAATAAAACCGATGTATTTGTTGAACTGTGAAATTGGACTGTGAAGTTGGTTACTGTTACCGTTGGATCAGTAGTGTAAAAATGAGATACCCTGAGTGGTACAATACTTACATTCAATTTGACGGTTACATCAAGAGCGTCACCATTTAACCAGCTGCAAGACATTGCTATCCGTGTTGAAGTAGGATGAAAGACAGGATCCCGATACAGCGAGAGCGATGCAGCAAGGGGAAGGAGGCAGTGGTAAAGGTTAGAATCCGAATCCAGTTGGTAGCGGCGTCTCCGGAGAAGAAGAGAAATTTAGGATACAAGAAATCCAGCTACTTTCCTGTTTTATGCGAACAATAGGTGGTGGCAGCATACAGGAACATTAGTGGTTATACCGAGTTTACCAGTAGGGGGCCATAGCTCTTAAAAACCGCTACAATTTGGTGGCAGCGGTGGGATTGAAAGCTGTAGCCAATCAGAGAAGACCATGCCTAGACGTCGTGCAGAAATGGAAGACCTAGACCCTGAAGTTTCCTTCAATTTCGAAACTCATCATGAAGAGGATGAAAATGGAGATCCCTCTCCGAGACCGACTCCACGTGAGTTGGAAGGACATGGCGATTCTGCTCACGTGTATCGTCCTCAAAGTCATCGCCAGATGAAGCTTGAAAGTTACAGTGGGGAAACTTCTTGGAAAGAATATTACCAAGTCTTCAACACGATCTCTCGGATAAATCAATGGAGTCAACAAGAGAAAGCTGATTATCTCTTTGCTCATCTGCATGGTCCTGCAAGACAACTAGCCTGTACTCTAACAGATGAGGAACAACAAGATTTCGACAAATTGGTAGTCGTCCTCAGCTCTCGTTTTGGACCCAGTGACCAAGCTGAGTTGTATCTCGCAGAGCTCCGGGGTAGAAGACGTAAAAACAAGAAAACACTACCGGAGCTTGGACAGGCAATCCGTAAGCTTGCGACACTTGCTTATCCAGGAATGACATCTCATCACTTAGAGAGACTTGCCAAAACACATTTCATTGAAGCCTTGGAGGATGCAGAGATGAGAATGCAGGTGTATCAAGGCAAACCCGAGGATCTTCAGCAAGCAGTTACTCTGGCCCTAGAAAGTGAGGGATACCGCAAAATAGAAGAGCAAAGAGGCGGAGCTCCTTCAAGAAAATTTGTTAGGGAAATCACAGAGAAATCTCAAGGGGAACTAGAGAAAAGAATTAGGGGAAATTAGAGGAAATGTTGAAGAAGGTACCAACTGGTGAAAACATGACCAATGGATACAAGCAGCCAAAGGAAAGACGTCCATTGTCCAGCATAGAGTGTTACACGTGCCACGAAAAAGGACACTACAGCCGGGTTTGTCCAAACAGAAAGGCCACAGGCAAGGCACAGTCGGGAAACGGGGAACAACCGATCATAAGGGGCAAGGGGAGGTTGTAAAACCAGAAAAGCCCCAAATAATGTCGTCGAAACGACATGGGAACCTCTCGAAGATAAAAGAAGAACCATACATACGTGATTGTTCTGCAGCTCACCTGATGAAGGCAGCAAAGATCGGATATAATGTTCCGGTGCTAGAGGTGGGAGAGAGAAGAACTGAGAGTGGACTTTCTATTCCAGTTCAAATAGGGGACATTCAGTTTTCATTTCTAATTGATACTGGGGCTTTGTTTCAATTCTATCAAAGAGAGTGCTATTCCGTTTACCCCTGAAAGATCTTCCGTTTACCCCTGAAAGATCAATCGGAAATAAAGCCCACTGACGTCCAGTTGCTTACTGCAGACCATACGCCACTTAGTATCATCGGGATGTGTGAATTGGATCCAGGGATATTGCCTGAGTCAACCAAATTAAAGATGGTTGTGGCAGATATCAAGAACGATGGTATTCTCGGAATGGACTTCTTAATGAAATTCAACTGTGAAATTCATCTTCAGAGGAGGAGTATAACCTGCGATGGGTTACAAATTTTGTGTACCAGAAAACCGGAACAAACAGGATATTGTCGTCTAATAGTTCCCCAGACTGTAATAATTCCTCCTGGTGAACAAATGATTATCCCAAGTAAGTCCATAGGATCTTGCCAGGAGATATTGGGAAAGTGGGCCATATGTGAACCTTTGGCAAATAAACAAAAACATGCCCAAATGGTCATAGGTAGAACTCTTGTGGATACAGAGAGGGAATTTTTCCCATTAAGGGTCATTAATACTGGAACTGATCCTGAAATAGTACACAAGGATACAACCATAGCAGTAATGAGCCCGATTATCTCAAATTCTGGAATAGTGAAGCAAGAAGATGAAATTATCAAGGAGGAGGTGGAAGACACATTCCCCAAGTATGTCCGCAATCTTAGTCAATTGCAGTCAGAACTACCAGAACATTTAAAATCTGTGTATGAAAGAAGTACAGAGAAGATGGAGCCTCAAGATAAATACAAGGTAAAAGCACTGCTGTTGGAATTCCCAGATGTCTTTGCAAAGGACGATGCTGATTTAGGCAGGGCAGAGGGTGTGAAACATTCCATCAATACAGGAAATGCTCCTCCAATGCGACAAGCACCAAGACGTCTACCAATACAGAAGCAAGAGGAGGCTGACAAACAGATCAAGGATATGTATGACAGAGGTATTATTGAAAGATCAACCAGTCCTTGGGCATCTCCAATTGTACTGGTGACTACGAAAGATGGCAGTACCCGATTCTGCGTGGAGTATAGACGTCTAAACAATGTAACTGTTAAAGATGCTTACCCCCTGCCCAGAATAGATGATTCCCTCAACTCGCTCCATGGAGCCAGGTGGTTTTCCACCCTTGATTTGGCTAGCGGATACTGGCAAGTAGATTTAGATGAAGATGCAAAGAGAAAATCAGCATTTACCTCCAGGAGTGGACTGTGGAAGTTCAAGGTAATGCCATTTGGCCTCTGTAATGCTCCCTCAACCTTCGAAAGACTTATGGAAATGGCACTAGCGGGATATCAATGGAGCATCTGCCTGGTATATCTAGATGACGTCGTCATTTTTGGGAAAACACTAGATGAAGCCATAAACAACCTCAGGAAGGTATTCAAACGTCTGCGACAAGCTCATCTTAAGCTGAAGCCAAAGAAGTGTCATTTATTCCAGCAAAAGGTGGGTTACCTAGGTCATGTGGTATCAGCTGAAGGTATCTCTACTGATGAAGAGAAGATAAAGGCTATCAAGGACTGGCCAACCCCGACTAATGAACATGAAGTTAGAAGTTTTCTTGGCTTAGCAACTTACTACCAACGATTTGTAAAGAATTTTGGAGAAATTGCAAGACCCCTGCATCGCTTGACAGAAGTAAACAAAGAGTTCTTGTGGACTGAAGAATGCGAAACTTTCTTTCGAAAGTTACAGCATCTGTTAATGACAGCCCTATATTAGCTTATCCCAGTTCTCATGGGGATTTCATTCTTGATACAGACGCCAGTGGAAATGGTATTTTGTCCCAAAATCAAGGTGGACAAGAAAAGGTTATCGCATATGCAAGCAGGGTCCTCAGTAAAGGCGAGAGGAACTACTGTGTCACTAGGAGGGAACTTCTTGCAGTAGTAACTTTTGTCAAACACTTCAGGCATTATCTTATAGGTCGACACTTCGTGGCATTTTTAGTGCATTTTGACCGCATGAAACCATATCAGGGTATCACTTACCAACCTTGGACAGTAGCCACAATCAACGGTTAGGGTACCATATACAAGAACTGGTGACACAGTATTATGAACAAATAAAACTTTATTGGAAATTGAACGTAACATATTAACACAGAAAACTAGATGGAGAAACTCATAAAAATTATCTCTGTAATTTACAGTGATGATGTCTGATTTGAAGTTGTGGGAAGAATTACAAACATCGACAGGGCCTGTATCGTCATCGAACTCAGTGCGCAGTGCGACTGAATAATCCACTGCATATGTTTCCATGGTGCGAACTGGAAATGGAAGACAAAGATTCATACGTAAAGCATCTGGCTGAGTGCAAGCGGGCTCCGTGGACGAAGTCCATGAAGAAAGTAAATCCAAGACGGGAGGCACCGGTTAGTCCGGGGACACCAGTTCGTGACGAACCAAATGGAGTTCTTGAATCGTCAGCTAGGACAACACCTAGAGATACAGCCACGATTCCTTCCTTCAGGCAAGCAGCAACACGAAGAACTGTGGCAGTGGGTCACAGAGTTGCGAGGCCGGGGGCTGCTGCTTCTGCCGCCAATATGGCATTCATCATCCAACGTTCTGCTTCAAACCTAAATGTAGATCAGGATGCATTGCCATCATTCTCTGATGATGACGACGAGGACCTGGTGGTAACCTCAGTTTTCCAACCAATTGCTACATCTTTGCCCATTGGCACCCTCGATTCCACTGTGTCATCGGCCTCATCCACATCACAAGCTCATATCTCTACAACCCCAATCACAGTCTTCACGTCCCAACCCTTGATCACAAGCACGGTCGCAGTGTCAGGTCAGACCGCCAAACCTTCGAAGCTAGAGGAAGGATCCTCAACATCCGGGATGAATACCACTTTCTTCGCATATGCATGTCCCACGACTACAGTCACAGCTGGGGGTGACAACCGGTTGTCGACATCTTCTGACGAAAGTTTTAATATGCCAACGCTCGTCACACCGCGAGAAGATTATGCTCATGTGCACACAATATCCACAACATACTTCCCCGATGGCAGGCAGAAGCGAGAAGAGATAATCAAGAATTCCATCTGTGGGGATGACTGTATACTGTGCAAATGGAAGCGGGGCCAGGTTGACGATATGGACTCGAGAAAACGTCGTGCATGAACTTCTGAAACGAAGGGACAAATTTATGTTATTGTTAGGTTTAGTATTTTCGGAGTTGTTGATTTCTTGAAGTCGACACGGCTTTTTCGGCATATTGCGTATATACTAACATATGGAGGAATGTCTGACAACATCATTTTTCGTGATAAATAAATGCAAAATTTAAATATTTGTACCTCATAGCACGTGATATCCTTTTAGGACTTAGAACTTGTAATATGTAAGGAGCTTGTCTTGACATGTCAATATTTTAGACAAAGTATTTGTCAAGTTATAGATTTTTCAAAGATTTGCAGACTGCGAGATCGGCAGCATTCGCCATCTTGTTTCTCTCAGCGATCGCTGATGTGAAGTTTTGGGTAACTTTAAATTTGTCATCTTTAGGAATATCTTTGGCACTGCTAGATTATAACACTTTAAATTATGGATATTCGGCTTACCTTGTCGAGCTTTATATAGCCTGTGATTGTATGGTTTCACGTGGTATGTTTGTCAATGTTCCTGACAGCGCAGAAAAAGTTCGGTTTTTCTCGCTTCGGACATTTCTGTTCAAGTGTCATTTTTCGGTGGAACATTGTTAATCCATTCTCTGTCTTGAAGCGTTCCCATTCAAAGTTATTGTCATAATAATCAAGTTCAGGATACGGGCTTCCAAACTATATATAATATAGTATATGATTCGTCAAAATTTAGACATATTTTGGCCGCTCAAAAGTGCTAAACTCACCTTGGTTTTTGCGCAGTTGTCGGCAGCCATGTTCGTTTCAATCGTGTCTCCCTGTAGTAAGTGACGTCATGATTTTCGGTCATACGTATTTGTCAGCCAATCAAATTAATCCTTTAAATTTAGGCCGTGAGATTTTTGTCGTAGGTTAGCAACACTCTAGCAACCGTGTACTATATAAGGCCGCGATTTTGCCTATAATGTCAGTCGATCTCGGAGTCTGGACAACGAAGGACCTAATAGGAGCTAGGAAGCAAGCTGGAAAACAAGCAAGCATGCAAGCAAAGAAGATAGGAAATAATAAGTTAGTAGTTATTTGAACCATCCAGGATTACATGAACCATTAGGGTTAAACCATTAGAGTTACATGAACCACCTAGGGTCACATGAACCATCAGGGTTACATGAACCACCTAGGGTTACATGAACCATTAGGGTTACATGAACCATCTAGGGTTACATGAACCATCAGGGTTACATGAACCATTAGGGTTACATGAACCATCAGGGTTACATGAACCATATAGGGTTACATGAACCATCAGGGTTACATGAACCATTAGGGTTACATGAACCATCTAGAGTTACATGAACCATTTGGAACTGCTAAGGATTACAGCAAAGGTACTTCCTGTTTCAAGCGGACATAATTGAACCTTTCAAACGGGTTTTAAGGTTCTCTGACAATTTTCGCCATATTACCAGTTCTTACCAAGTGTCACCAGAAGAATATCAATCAAGCATTACAGCATTGAATTTCCTGATTCATCCAAATTACCAATGAGGACAGCTAATCAAATTGATTAATGAATGAACTGTATATACTTCAAGTGATCCAGAAATAAAACCGATGTATTTGTTGAACTGTGAAATTGGACTGTGAAGTTGGTTACTGTTACCGTTGGATCAGTAGTGTAAACATGAGATACCCTGAGTGGTACAATAGTAACATTCAATTTGACGGTTACATTAAGAGCGTCACCATTTAACCAGCTGCAAGACATTGCTATCCGTGTTGAAGTAGGCTGAAAGACAGGATCCCGATACAGCGAGAGCGATGCAGCAAGGGGAAGGAGGCAGTAGTAAAGGTTAGAATCCAAATCAAGTTGGTAGCGGCGTCTCCGGAGAAGAAGAGAAATTTAGGATACAAGAAATCCAGTTACTTTCCTGTTTTATGCGAAAAATAGGAGGTGGTAGCATACAGGAACATTAGTGGTTATACCGAGTTTACCAATAGGGGGCCATAGCCCTTAAAAACCGCTACACCATCTTGTTGATGTGAGTAATGACAGTAGAGTTCTCCGTTGCGATGAGAAGGAACGAATTCACGAGACGACATCTCCAATGCTGAACTGCTAGGATGACTGCCTTCATCTCCAGAAGGTAGATATGAAGCCAGGCATCCAACGTCGACCATCTGGCGGACACCTCCAGTCCGTCCAGATGGGCTCCCCAACCGGTCTCAGAAGCATCGGTGTAGTGATGGTGATCCGGAGTTGGAAATCGGCACGGAACTCCCCGAATGACGACGTGGCGGGACTGCCACCAAATCAGATGTGGATGTAGAGACGTCAATACCGGCACTAATGGATTGAGGGATGACGTCTGAAGATGAGTAGACAGATGGTACTGCAGCGGCCGAACTTGGAGACGTCCTTAATGAGTAAGGTTCTGTGTGGATGTGAATAGCCCTAGAAGGCTTGCCAAAGCTGAAGAGGCTGATGAGATGATGACAAAAACCTTAGTACCAGCGTCTAAATTTTGGTCCAACGGTCTACCGGGGGACGAACCACTAGATGGAGAGTGTCGAAAACTGCCCCAATGTGACAACGAAGTTGTGCTGGTACAAGCTCTGACTTCTGAGGGTGAGAATGAATCCGAGATGTAACAGAACGAGCAGAGTAAACCGGATCTGACCTCTGTAAACCTCGATGTGATAGCCCCGTAGACGGAGAAAAACGCCATGACTGGAGAAGTGATGCAAGGGGCGATGTTAACTCCGAACGGGAGAACTTGCCACTCGAACCGACGACCGTCGATGGTGAATCGTAGGAAACGCCGATGACGAGGATGAATGGGTATAAGAAGGTATGCGTCTCACAAATCGATGGAGGTCAACCATACGATAATGAAGACGCATAACGAACAAACGTCGGAGCCTCCATGACGATCAAGAGAAATGAATTAACTGAAATGGAGACCGGGAATGTCGAACTTGACGACGCTGATAAGGAGGTGTAAAACGACGACGTGGTGAACGGCGTTGTGGCGTACGGGAACGTCGAACAGGTGTACGAGAACGACGTGCCGGCGTACGGGAAAACGGCGTTGTGATGTACGAGAACGACGAACAGACGTAAAGACCGACGTGCTAACGTACGGGAACGATGTTGAGGCGTACGTGAACGGCGAACAGGCGAACGAGAACGACGTACAGGTGTATGAGAACAACGTGACGGCGTATTGGAACGTCGTTGAGATGTGACAGAACGACGTAATGCGAACGAGAATGGCGTTGCGGAGAACGAGAACGGCGTTGTGATGTACGAGAACGTCGCTTAGGTGAACGGGAACGACGTTGTGGCGTACAAGAACGACGTTGTAGGAAAAACAACAGAAGTTGAATCCGAAAACTGTAAATCCGAAACTCGAAAAGTCACAGTGAAGTCCGAACGAACAGCCGTAGTCCGTGAAGCTGTTATGGGTAAAACAGCTGAAGAAGAAAGCCGAGATTTAACGCAGAGAAGATGATGTTCACGTTGAAAAACGTAAAACCTGGGCGTAATTCCGCCCGGTAGGATCATCCCCGTCGTCAAGACAAAGATACTTCCAAACGTAAAACTAGGAAGATCTTTATTAAATTTAAAATTCCCCGATGAGAGCAGTTACAATTTGATGTATCTCGTCGGCAGATAAACTAAGGTCATTAAATTTCAAAATTTGAATTGACCAATCAAATGCTTCTAAAGAAGACAACCGGTGATTTCTAATAAAAACCCATGAAAAAAAAACAATGTTCAATCTTGACTCACCATCCAATTTGAGGTCTAAACTTCCCATAAGTCCTCAAATGAATTAGATGAAATTATCATACAGAATAATAACGAAGATCAAACAAATGCTGTAGCCCAAAACATGTTTTGGACGAAGCAGTCGTAGAAGAAGAACGGCAAACAACGTTGCTTATGAGCTGTCTGTCGTTCCCCTTAAGCTACGTACACATGTATACGATTATCCGATAACGACAATGCGGCAACGACAATACGGCAACAGCAAAAAAATCGATCGTAGGGAAATGAATTGGTCCGTGCCGATTACGGCAGTGCGATAAGACTATCCGGCGGTGCGATACGATTATCCATCTATTATTGGAATCGGTTCTGGAGCGATTTTTTGCCGTTGTCGGACATTAGTCGTGCGGTTTTATTACGTCACAGCAGCAACACACGCGCTTTTTAGGGCTTGTAGAGGTCCATTGCGGTAAGAAATGTTCTCATGTCGCATCCTCTTTTATACTTATAGCCGTAGTCATGTGTACACCAAAAACGCATTACCGTTGTCGTTGCCCTTGCCGTATTGTCGTTGCCGCATTGTCGTTATTGGATAATCGTATACATGTGTACGTAGCTTTACTAGGCTGTTACCGGTAATCGTTCTCGGACGAAAGTAGCTTATGAAGTAGAAATAGACCGCCAGCTGGAGACGCTGTCCCAAGCAGTGGCGGAAGATTGAGTAACTCCAGTCAATAAAGACCCTACATGTCGTCGAACGAGAAACATTTCTAATGTCTTCCCGGAGAAATAAAACTCACACCCGAGCTAATAATAATTTCACAGTAAGTGGAAATAAATTTAAAGCTCAACTCAATTTGAATTGTAAGTCTAATTCAGTATTCTTACGGGAAAATTTTGGTTGTGAAAAATAAATATTACAACTATCTAACAATGCAAAATTTACTAGCAGAAAAAAGTATAGCACAATTTCTTAATAAACAATCTCGTGATCTCTTTCTTGATCAAAAAATATCACGAACAAAGTGATAACCCTTGATTACACAAAGAGAGTAATCCTCTGCATGTCCTCTCTCTTGATCACACGATATCAACGAATAAACAGATAACACTTGATTTAACAAGAGAGTAATTTTGGTAGGCACATAGAACTGTACTTGCATAGTCGTACACTACCAAAAATGAAAGGCCGCGAAACATGCAACATGTCAAGGGCAAAACAACAACAACAACGAAATGAATGGATATGTTATCGTTTAAAAATTAGCCAGAATACTTCTCAGCAGAAGTCTTGTAATCCTGCGAAGACGTAATGCGTTGAAGCTTTTCCTTTTCCAAAGATCAGGGGCCTTATTCACGAAGCGCTCTTAAGGCCTAAGAGACACTTGAGCCGCACGTAGAGTCATCTTTGCGAAAGTGATGGTATTCACGAACGGCTCTTAAGTTAAGAGAACACGTAACATCCTCTTAAATCGTATCATATGTTACGGGAGCTCTAGAGCTCCCTTAAACCTCTCTTAGCGGTAAGAGGGGATGACATTACTAGTTAGACGGGTTTCGCCATGGCGTTTCTGCTACTGCAAGGGATGTTGAACGGCCGAAATTTCCGTCGTGAAAGGGTCTTTAGGGATAAGACAAACCCTTTAGATATATATATAGGGATTCTGAGTTAATCCAATGGTATAGAATTCCACAAAATTTGATTATGGAAGTCATCGATCTGATTAATGGTGAAATAATATGGCAAGCCGTTTTGGTATTTATTCATTTATTTTTGATATCAAAAACAGAATTTTTGATATCAAAAAAAGAATTTTTGATATACAAAATAGTATTTTTGATATCAAAAAAAGAATTCTTGATATCAAAAATAGTATTTTTGATATCAACAATTATCCGATTAAATACCAAAACGGCGCACATTTATTTTTGATATCAAAAACAGAATTCTTGATATCCAAAATGAAGGAATAAATACCAAAACGGCTTGCCATAAAATAACACATCCCACCAGAAGATTCCAGGCAATACCAGCTAGTGTTCAAGTGCTGTGTACGCTGCGCTATTATGCAACGGGCGATTTCCAACCTATATGGTATCAGCCAACCCTCTGTGTCGCGAATAGTCGCAAGTGTGTCGAGTGCCTTGTGCAGGCATGCCACTGACATCATTCGCTTTCCACGAAGAGCTGAAGTACAACAGGAGATGAAGGAAGGTTTCCACGAGCATGCTGCTATGCCCAATGTCTTGGGTTGTGTAGATATTAAATATCCAAATGACGACGAAGGTGCCTTCGTTTGGAGGAAAAATTTTCACGCCCTTAATGTCATGGCTGTTTGTGATCATAAGAAGAAGTTCATGACTGTTGTAGCAAGGTGACCGGGCTCTGCCCATGATGCATTCATTTGGAGGAACAGTCATCTAAATGGCGAGCTTGAAGCTGGAAATGGTGGCAACGGTCATTTTCTGGGCGACAGCGCATATGGCGATATTGGCCACCATACCAAATTCTTCCCACAGTCACAAAAGAATAAAGAAAATAGAACGCAAGCCAATTTTCATGCGTGATCTGAGTCTTTCTTACACAAAGGACATGGTGAAGTGTTTTGATAACATTTTTAGTGGTAACGAAGGCTGTTCTCAGGTTCCATGATAGGAATATATTAACTTATTTACCCACCACCGTCAGATTTAAAGAGGCCCGTAACTTTAAGTGGTTCGTAATTTTAAGAGGCATTTAAGTGTGGTTTTGTGAATACCACTTAGTGCACACGTAACATTCTCGCAAATCGCTCTTAACGTCCCCGCAAATGACTAAGAGTCCCGTAACTTAAGTGGCGTTCGTGAATAAGGCTCCTGGACTGCAGGCCGACCCGTGAAGTTGAAATCTTTTGTTCGATTCGATAACAAAAGACCGGTCAGGTAGGGCCGGTCGCTTGGAGACAGAATCCTTTGTTGTCTCAAACAAAGAAACGGACTTGTTCACCGACCCGCTAGACGAATTCTTACCACCTCGCTAGGCTGTCTGGAAATTTGTCAATATCACTCAGGGGGACTCTAATAGACGAGGACAATGACCTGGTCGGACTGAGCCCAAGAGATATTTCCAAACGTGAACCAGAAAGATCCTCGCTAAATTTAAAATCCCCGATGAGAGCATTTTCATCTGATGTCTCTCGTCGGCGGATAAACTAGGGTCTTCAGAAGCCCGTAACAAAAACGCGTCAAGCTTGGGCATAAATCACCCAGACAGCGTCGTCCCAATTCAGGCACTCCATACACGTGGCCTGTCGATAGCAAAGATGTCCTTTGCACGTGAAAGAGTGAGCGTCCAAAACAGACCAAAACTGCCGACAAGAACGGCAAGATTTAGAATTTTCAGGGACAGCAAAATCCGACATAATGATCTACGTAAACTGCAAGAACACCAGCTTAGAAAACATAACTCTCGGTTACGTCCAAACTAGCAAACTATAGGAACTCCTTGCAAACACAACCGCTCGCGAGCAGTTGCAGTGAGAAAGAGGAATTATCAGTAGAGAGCAGGCACCAGAGTAACCCAACTGAGCTCCCTAAGGGGAGACAACTTTCATTTTATTATTCTGCAAATAGAATCTCCAAAGGGAGATAAGGCGAAGCAATAGCAGGTGTAAACAGCAGACTTCTGTTCCTTTTACGTAGGCATTACGTAGTGACGTAATGGTCTTACTGGGCAAAAACACCTGTCTTCGGGCAGACTTGGTTTCCTGTTTACCCCATGTTGAGGTGTTTACTTCATCAGAACCCCTCGATGCTCATCCAATAAACCAGACGCGTTACTTATTTGATCTGATCTGTCATCACAGCTCCCGAGCTAGCGTACCGTACTGATTCCGCTTAAGCCTGTGCAAGGGTCGTTTGGCTACTTTACAGTTTCCACATATTCTGCAAAAGGGCTTCGTTTTAAAGTCCTCTATATTCTAGTTTGAATGTGAAATGCCGAAGGAGGCTTTCTTATGGGGTCATATGGTTCCTTTTTTTTCGTCAGACGTTGTCAATTTTCCCCAACCCTTACATATCTTACCATTGTACTGGATAATGACAGATTCTCGAAGAGACGCTCAGCATAGGGTCGTGAAAGTATTCACAATTGGCTCTTACCTCCGGAATCCGGCGCAGAGAGATTCTCATGGTCCCATTTTAGGGAATTCCTCTCGAAGCGATGCAGCTCTGAGACTCTCGGTCATAGGGCGAAAGACATGAAGAAGGCCGTCTTGTACTTTGTCGCTTTCAGAGGTCTCAGCAGGGAGTTTAGCACAATCCTAGATCCAACTTTGGCAGTAGTTGGCGTGTTCGTCGAAATTGGTAGAAGAACTGCAATTTCCCTATCTTGTCCGATGTCTAAATTAATAAAGAGACGAACGGTGATCTTCAACCTCTATCATTGTGTGTCTCTATGCAGATGGAGAATTTTAAAATGACCTGTAAATAGAGGGAATAGGAACTGTCATCGTTGTCTCGGCACCAGTCGCTCAACTGCTTCAACTTAGGTTGATACACCTAGCTCGGGGATTTTTGGCTGAATAAGGTCCACCAGGCAGATAGACGATGAAGATATTCCGTAACAAGAATAAATATTTGAGGGAGCCACAAGCGCTGCAGTCAAAACGGAATTACCATGAGTAGACGCACTCGTGATCCGAAGTCTTCTTCAGAATGAATTGAAGAAGGGCCACCGGGGAAATGCATATGCTAATAACACGTCCCAATTCAGCGCCAGAGTATTGACGGCGAACGCCGTGATGCGGAACTCGACTGATGAAGCACGGAATATGTTTATTGTGCCTGGTTGCATTGAATCGATTTCAAATGTATTGGGGCTAGTTTTATCCCTTGGCGTCGAAATTATAGTGTATTAAATACGCTATTCCCTGAAAGACCTGCATGTGTAGTTTACATTCTGTCTCAAGGATCTTATCCGAGACCTCCCGTGATCGGAACTTGGAAGCTGATATATTGGCGTGGGAGTTGGTAATTTCAGTCCGAACCCTCTCCTTGCTTGCTGCTGTGGAGGTGGTCTGGTATGTAAGCACTCATGCCCGAGTTCCTTTCCGCTTTGGATATTCAGCCCGCCCTTTCAAAGAGCCTGATTTTCGCTTACCAACACTACTCTACATTAAACTCGACATTTGTGCTAGATCTATGATGAAATCAGCTCGAGAGTCTCCAAACACGTCTGCCTTGCTAGCATGCAAAAATAAAATACGAGGGATCAAAAGTGCGCACGCGTGAAGCTGGCCACCTGGGGATCGAGGATCAGCCGAGTTTAATTCATTTTCTTCAGCAAGAGTCTCCTGAGAAGGATTATGGTGACTTGTTATAGAAAGGAAAGGTTAAATGCAACAAACTTGGGTCTCGAAGAGTTGCACAGTGCGGCCAGCGTCTATGATCTGGTTGGTATTAAGGGTAGGGATGCTCTAACGGAACATCGTAGGTCTACATGAAATCGCAACATCTGCTGAAACTAAATCCTGTGCTCAATCTCGCACATTTAAATCATAACTCAACTCCTAGATATACTTAAAATTATTTCATGTCTCGGGGCACAAAGCTTCAGGGCTGAGCCACTGCTGCTCATTATGCTGTCGGTGGTAATGTGTGTCGGCTTTAAAGGCACAGTCATGACGGTGCCACCAGCAGCCCTGGGACTTGAACATGGTGGCTCTCTGGTCGAGGAAGCAATGTCACTCATGGGGGTCAGCGATCTTCAATTCACTTCTTGGTGTGGTTCGCTTTATGGCAGATGGCGATGCTGCGCTTGTCCGGGTCTTCCCAATCGAGCCACTATTCAGCTAGATGTAACTAAGTGGAATGTTGCGCTTTGATCCGATCATCGGGCAGCCGCCGATTGTAATACTCTGCCAGCATCGGTTGGACCAGGGCCCAGAGATAAAGGGCTCTGGCATCAGACTAGGTGCTTTTCTGAAATATTTGTTTTATCCCGAATGCATGTTAGGCGTTTCTCATGCTAGTGGTGGTAGCTGATGCTGTACTCACCGATGCTGTTCTATTTCAGACAAAGTATGTCGGCATAGTTCTGCTCGGTCGGTGAGAAGAAGGGGGGAAGATGTCGAACGGATAGCGCATGTTGAGCACGGATATATTTTGTTGACATCCATGCCTATGCCCTGTAAAATAGGACGATCATCTTGGCCACTTCAAAGAAGGGCTTTGTACCACACAAGGACTTTGTACAAGAAAATGTCACAGTGTTTGCATGGCTTCACATGTGCAAATGTGCCGGTATTTGTAGTCTCCGGGAGAGCTCAGATTTGTCTTTTAGAATATTGCAAATGCAACCCGAGCTGGAAGTCGTGTGTCTTGTTTCTGAAACTGGCTTGAATTAAGGTATCTGAATACCCCATTATACAGATAATCAGTGCTTGGGGATTGCACGTGGATAAAAAACAACACGGGCCATATTGTAACCTGTCAAATTGGCCTGAATAATGAAATACAGTGGAAAATAAAGCTGAGTATTCTCGGATCTGAAAACGAGGTACCGATGGAAGTTTTCCTGTAGTCATGTGGTTGCTCTTTAGTCGCCAGTTTTTTTTCCACCTCTTGCATATCGCTCCAATTCCGCACGGTCATATCCTTTAAATTTTAAATGAGCCGCAGCCTTGGGACTAGAACATGGTTGCTCTACGGTCGAGGAATGCAAAATTATCCATGGGAATTCATTATCTTCAATCCACTTCTTGATACTTTATGGTGGAGGGAGATACTGTTTTCGCCCGGAGCTTCCCAATCGAGCCAGTAGTTTCACTAGATGTAATTGGTAGAACTTTGCACCTTGAGCCGATCATCAGGCAGCCAGCGGGTGTAATACTCTGCCAGCATCGATTGGACCTGGGCCCAGAGGTAGATGGCGCTGGCATCAAACTAGATGCTCGTCTGGCAGTTTATTTTTTTATCCGTTATGTATGTTTGTTCTTTCTCATGTTAGTTGTGGAAGACGATACTGCGTCCACTGATGTAGTTCAATTTCAGACACATTTTGCATGTCAGAATATTTCTGCTCGATCAGTGATAGGAATGTGGATATTTGTCGAAAAACAGACAGCACAGGGTGAACCCTGGGATACTATGAAGACATCCACCCACATGCCCTTGTAAAACTAAAATATCTTTACCACTTCTACGTAGGGATAAAAATCGTGATTGTTGTATCACACCACCAAATACCACAATGTCTGCATGCCTTCACATTGCGCACAAGTGCCCGAGTAGGTGGTCTCCGGGAGAAATTTTCTCTAAAATCTTTGCCAAATGAAACCCGAAATCCTGTATCTCGAAGGGGGCCGTATCGTAGCCGGTCATATTGGTCTGAATGCTGACACTCAGTGTAATATAAAGCTGGATCCATTGGGGTTCGGCACGTCCATGCACTCAAAATCGTAAGCTGAAGAATTAGGAAAAACATCGCCGCTTGGGCGGGACGTCAATGCCTTCATTGACAAACTCTTCGACAATAGTGGGAGAGTTGTGGAAAACGCCGCCTGATGCTTCGAACTTTTCTCATGACAATAAGTTGTGCGACTCAGAATTGAAAACACTCTCTGTCGTTTGTGGCAAATGTAGGACTGGGCATACATACTCACGTCGACAATTTAGGGGGAATGGCATACAGCACAACACACGGCTCATAGTTGTGCAATAATACTCAGACCACCGATGGATGGGTGCGAAAAGAGGTGAGGGTCTGGTTCTCTTGCTCTTGCACAAGCAGTGTACTCAGAGGTGTACCTAGGGGGATTACTCCTCAAATATGTGAAATTGCAGAGTATCCAAATATTCAAGTGTGACTTCCTCTGTGATGGAATCCTTTATTTTCTCAAAAGCTTGGTGATGACTAGCTGTCCAATCAAACTTGTCTTTCTTCACCAATTCACGCAAAGAAGCGGTTTGGGTGCTCAAGTTTGGAATAAACGGACCCATGTAGGTAGCTGAACCTAGAAACGTTTGTAGCTCCTTAGTGTCTGTTGGGGACTCCATATGCGTGAGTGCACACACCTTAGCAGGGTCTGGTTGCACTCCATTGCTACTGCAGATTACGCCATAGAACTTGAGGTTTTTCTCCTTGACTTTGCACTTGTCCAGGTTTAGTTTGATATTGGCCTGTCTGCATCTTGCCATGACTTGATGCATGTGTCTGTCATGCTCAACTTTCGCTTTGCCAAATATGACAATATCATCCACAATGCCGACTGCTTCTGCTTCCGTTTCGCCAAATATGACAATATCATCCACAATGCCGACTGCACCCTTCAAATAGCTGGTCAATTTTGGACTGGAATACATCCTGTGACATTTTTAGACCAAACGGCATACATTTAAATCTGTACCGACCAAATGCAGAATTGAAAGTTGTGAGATAACTGGATTCCTCGTCTAGTTCAACGTTTCACTAACCACATTTGGCATCTACTATCAAAAATGTTGTAGCGCCTGCCAACTTTGGAAGGATCTCTTGTAATGTAGGTGTCACATGATGGTCCCTGCGGTAAGCCTTATTTAAGTCTTTTGGATTAAGACATATTCTCAATTTGCCATTAGGCTTTCTCCGGTACACTAGACTATTCACCCAGTCTGTAGGTTCACCTTCCCTGACCTTGGCTATCATTCCCTGGGCTTCTATGTCTTCCAATTCAGATTTGATATCATCCTTCATGCTGACTGGGATACACCTAGGAGAATGAATGGCAGGAGGCACAGACAGATCCAAAGTAATATGGTACTGTCCCTGAAATTTGTCTATCCCATCGAAACAGTCTGGGTATGGAGATATCAGATCATCTTTATCTTGATGGGTGTATTTACATTTCCATCAGTCATTCCATCCTGTGGAGGAATGAGACTGGAAGTTGAGATGGCTTCTTCTTTCAGAGCACAGTTCAGTGTTGCTAGTTTAAGGTCTAGGATGTTGGTAGCCCAATGAATGCTGGCCCTTCAGCTTCCGTGACAAAAAAAAAATGCAAATGATGTTTTACCTTCATATTCACATGGTATCTTACACGTACCATATTGTTTAATGTGTGTCACTCCATATGCAGTCAGAGTTGTCTTAGATGGACGGAGCTACCAAGTTGTTCGGATACATTTGGCGATATAACCGAATCGTTAGAATGTTGCCTTGCGCTCCAGTGTCGAGCTTTGGTTGCTTCTTTCCACCATGAAGGTCAATGCCAACCGTGACAAACACATTGTCCTTGGCTTGTGGTGGAATTGGCGACCTAACACTATCTATGGTAACTGACTCAAATGTTAATGCTTCAAATTGGTTGCTCAACTCCTCATCCTGATCCCTATACATGGAACGAACATGTTGTCCTTTACGATATGTATTGGGGGACCTTCTTCTGGCTTGATTGAATCTAGGCCTGGATCGTGAACGTTGCCTACAGTTCCCATGATTCCGAGATCTGCCTCGGCTATTCCTTTGGCTCTTATTGTGGCATAACCCAGTGATTGGGTTTACCACACAAATCACAAGAAGTTCCAAATGCGGGACATTTATCCTTAGGATTGTCTGGGTGTTGACGTCCACAGCAGCCACACTTCATCTGATCGTTGGATTTTGGATCACGTGACCGGCGATATTGAAATGCATGAACATTTTTCTCATCAACAGACAGCTTCTCCATGTGTGAAGTCATCGCCTCAAATGTTCTGGCAATGTCGATGGCATCATCAAGAGTTAAGTCATCCCCTTTTGTTAGAAGCCACTCCTGAACAGTTCCTATAATCAACTGTTCTATCAAGCGCTCTTCTATTTCTTCATTATCTCGAAATCGACCTTTCGTACTTTTGTTTCCGGCAACGAGCCATGAAATCATCAACAGATTCCTCTGCGTTCTGTCTGTACCCCGCCGATCTATCTGGATATCTTTCCAAGTTGCGGCCTACAGACAAAACCACACGGTCTGTCTTGACAAGAATTGTACACCTTGACAGGCGGTGTTTTTCCTCTTCTATCCGAATGTTTCTATGTAGGCATACAGGTCGTTTGACTTCTGACACCATGTTGTACTCCCTATGTGCGATATTCAGTGATTACGAACTCAGATTTCAGAGGACTAGAACACGATTTATTACACTGATGTTTTACATGAGCATGGCCGCATGGAGAGAGACGAGATGAGTGCGCATGCTCGAATAATACTGAAATAAAACTCGGATGAGATGATATCATTACACTGTCCAAGTACCTTCTACAATCTAAAATCTGTCCTGAATTCCTAAAATGAATCCTTAGATGTTCCAAACTGGAACCAAGCAGGAAAAACTAATGAAACCAAAATTGTTTTGTTCCAAGATATACTTGAAAGTTTTGAACCAAAATTAATTGTTCAGCTATAAATTTTATCAAGCTATTAGATGGATCGATGAACCAGGATTTTGACGTTTTTCTCTCTACAGGAGATGAAATGAAATATACATGTACCTATGGAAGGATTAGAGCAATGTAAATCCAGATATCATATTGAAAAGATGGCAAGGACAGAAATTGTAAATATGGAGCAACAAGGCAAACACATAATGCCCCTTTGACTAAAGTCATCGGAGCATAAACATGAATTGCAGGCAAGCACCTAAAAGGTGCGTGGACCCCTCAGCCTGGTATGCAAACTAGTTCAAAATTGCCCAGAGTCAGGCTAAAAATGGGCTCTCCTAATCAATCGTTTTAAATAATTTCCAAGGTACAGTAACATGTTTGGTGACAAAAATGTTGTACCAGTTAAATGTGTGGACACAAATATGGTTCATGCAAACGTTTTAGGATAAAACATTGATGTAGCTAAGAATAGAATTATTTAATAGCAAAATTAACGAAAAATGTTGTCCTTCATTCAATGAGAATCTTGAATGGACCAGGCTTTCTTGCATCAGGGAACCTTCAAAATTCACAATGAAACATGCAACCAAGGGCTCGTGATGGGCATAGACAACAGTGCAAAAGCTAAGCCATCAATAAATAATAACATAAAAAAAAAAAAAAATCATGAAATCATCATAACCATCTGAAAATCTAATCATTTCATCAGTCAACATTCAGGAAGCTCTCACCAAAGTTTAGTCAGGCCCGACTTGATAGATCTGCAGATATTCAGCAGGACAAGAACATGTTGATGGGCATAGGTAACAGTGCAAAAGCTGAGCCATCAATAAATAATAAAAAAAAATAATTAAAAATCATGAAATCATCATAGCCATCTGAAAATCTAATCATTTCATCAGTCAACATTCAGGAAGCTCTCACCAAAGTTTGGTCGGGCCCGACTTCATAGATCTGCAGATATTCAGCAGACAAGAACATGTTGACGGACGGACGCTAGGACGGACGGACGGACGTACGTACATGGCAACGACAAGACCCCGCAGCCCTATGGGCTGAGGGGTAAAAAGCAGTTTTGCAAGCAGAAATCATCAACACAATGTCACAATGAGAATATGGTGAGGAGAGCCACAGGAAACTTTTATTACAGCAGATAAACAAGGAGACCGTTCACTTGGTCAACTATGTACAAATACACCACAGTTCAAATCCATGAGGTTTTGTTTAGATTAAATGGAAGTCTTTTGTAATTAAAAGAAAACACAAACCACAGGTGATAATTCCCAAATTACACGTGAGCTGACTCACAATACAATGAATGGTATGGAATGGATTTTTTTAAGATCACATGATGTAACTTTAGAAATACAAATTCCAAAACACAGACTTTCAGGAGCATGCGATTAAAAACATTTTACAATAAAATATGTAATTCACAGAACATGGGTATTTACTGGTTGATGCCATTTCCCATAGTTCAATTGTTAATCAGTTTCTACAAAAGCAATTCTGAACAGCTTAATTAGCTTCTATGTAATCTCAAAGGTGATTGAAAGCATCAAGCACTTGTTTAGTTTTGCACGAATAAAAATACATACAAATTAACAATAAATGTTAAGATTGAAACATAATAAATAATACATAATATGCATCTTTGAAAAATATGCAAAACAAAATGAAAAAGAATTTATCATTTATCAATGATAATCCATGAGTAATCACTTCTTGAACACCCAGAGCAATAAAAGTCATAACATGTCAGTCATATCCATTTCAATCAATTCTACTACACTGAAAACTTAAGGACTTGTGATATGAAGGACTTTACAGTCAGCTGTCAGGTGAAAAGGCTCAGATTAAAGACCAGACAAGCTTGACCAAACAGGGGAAGCTGACCAGACAAGATGACAGTATTTTGCCAATATAGATGTATTTTACCGGGCTCTGTGCTTGTTGGGAGGGGTTTATCAGGCGAGCCAGTCAAAATATTGTATAAACGCGAGTGTCTGGCATGTGTGGCCCGCTCACTTGACAACTACCCTCCGTCCTACCAGCGTAATATACCACTGAGAATATCAGTGTCTGGCATGTGTGGCCTGCTCACTTGACAACTACCCTCTACCCTACCAGTGTAATATACCACTGAGAATATCAGTTTCTGGCATGTGTGGCCTAGCTGTCCCCTTGACAGCCAATCTGCAGCCGTACCAGTACGAACACCCATATACCATGGAGATGATCAGTGTCAGACATGTGTGGCCTGCTCACTTGACAACTATTCAATTCTCCTCCCGGTCACTGCATTCCCTATTGGACCACTGAAATTATCAGTCTGGCATGTGTTACCTGCCCACTCGACAACCAATCCTCTGCCCTGCAAGTGCAAACACCCATATGCCACAGAGATGATCCCGTCAGGCATGTGCAGCCTGTCCACTTGACAACTAATCCTCCGCCCTACCACTGCATACACTCATAGACCACTGAGATTATCAGTGTCTGGTATGTGTGACCTGCCCACTTGACAACTAATCCTCCGCACCACTGCATACACTCATAGACCACTGAGATTATCAGTGTCTGGTACCGGTATGTGTGACCTGCCCACTTGACAAACTATTGTCAATTTTGCACATAATTCCACTTAAAATACCCAGCACCCAGAGTTTCTTGGGTAGAATACTATCAGGAACATCAAGTTACTCAGAAAATGTCAAATACGCACAGCCAGTGTGAGCAATGTAACAGTAGGTCTACCAACCATTCAGACCCCAGAAATGCCACATAATACCTTGTTTTCTGGACAGGATCCGGTGGGTTTATATGGTTCACAAGACGACCAAAATGTAGATACTACCTGAACACATACCTGCTCAGAAAATATATTCTAGGCAATATGTGAACACATGAAAATAATATTGAATGCCAACTTCATGGGAAAGGACGCAACTGCGAGAGCGATGAACCAAAACCTGTCCAGCAAGAGCGGAACAAGACTTTTAATTTGTGGATGCTGAATAGAGTACTGACAACTGGAGTTCTCCAGCCCTAAACTGGTCTGGGTGCTCATTCAATGATACATGAAAACTGGCAGTCACATAGGCTCTGAAATTATGATGTCATTAGTAGGAATTCGATAGAACATCTCATGGAAAGAAATTCATAATCAAAAATATACAAAGTAATATAATTTTAGTTTTTATATAATTTGAGCAATATGAAACTGGTCATAATATTGAACCAAACAAATTCAAGGCATGTAACATTACTAAACTAACCTACAGATTATGCATTACTGTTCACATCAATGCTATGGACTTTCTAATGTCGCCTCTATCTACCAACCTTGGATGAGATATTTGAGTGTGTGTGTGTGTGTTGGGGGGGGGAGGGGGATCTGGGTAAATCAATTTGACACTAACCATTATGAACCTTTCTTATAATAATGCATGGAGATATTATTTAAGCAATTTCAGATACCCATCACTAGAACTGTTCTCTCTAACACAACATACACTCCCTCCCCCACACTTCAAGTCCTCATTCCCAACCCTTAAATATTTTAAATGTCTCTCAAATAGACTAAGATATTTTGAAATTTGAAAGCTTTCGAAGAAACTATATATTATATTGAAAAAAGAAAAAAATATCTCCTATATATTTGCTAAAATTTATGGCTATTAAATCATCATTGATCATAACCTATTCAGAATGGGGAGATTCAAATCATTAATTCAACCAATGAAAAAAACTTTGAGAATAAACAGCCACAATGTATGTGTACCTTAGTGGTGAAGACATAGGTAAAATATAAAGAATATACAAGTTCAACATGCATACGTAGTCATTAATTGTTGACTCAAGTTTTGCGACGATGAAAACAGTGGAACTCTTCATATATGAAGTGGCAAATAGCTGTCTCATGTGATCCATGGTAGGGCCAGACTTGTCAAAGATAACGTAGGAATTCACCGATGACAAACTTTCCCATTGTTCATAATTATGAAATGAGTATGCTAACTTAAGTTTATAAATGAAGAGTAATGCATACTGGTCTGAATCCAGTAAATTTTCGCCACAGAATTGAAACCCGTACTACAGGATCCTATAATATTTTATAAGCCTGACTGGCATTCTGGTCCCACGAAAACGTCTGTGTATTGATAATAAATTAATCTCCAATCCTGCCTTGCTTTTCGACAAAATTAACAGGAATCCAAACAGATTCCTGCAATTTAACTCTATGGGAATCCACAGCTATCATTTCTCTACACATTTCTGCTGGATTCCCGTGAATTATTTTGCAGGATTGATGACAGGAATCGAATTTCCATGGAAAAGCACGCCCTGCCCAAGCTGGACAGTTTCGGTGTCCTCGTCACTGTAATTTAACCCAAATCATACCCATGTCACAGCTGTACACATATACTATGAAGGCATGCCACTAATTAAAATTATACATTAATATTACCATGACAACATTTGATCAGACAATGCCTAAAAATACTATAATTAAACCAACCCAAACTATTGCAGGAACTTATTGTACACACATAAAAATAAGTTCCTCACCGGTGAAACAATGTGTCCAGAGCAGAATAATACCGTAGCAGTTACTAAGTCTTCACTATAATGGTACTGCAGCGGTACCAGAGCGAACACACAACCACCGACAGTTACGCTGAATATGTAGTCACTGGTATGGTACCATACCACTCTAAACACATTGTTTTCACCGCCGAAAAACTTAGGTATGTAACGGTAACCGAGTAATGGGCAGTTCCATTTTGTTCAATAGGTGTGTGAGGATATACCGTCATGTGGATATTATTTGATTGGACATGCCTGAAATGAACAACATTCTAGTCATTCTACAGGATATCGCATTTCATGTAGCTGAGCATATGACCAGATTTCCCATCTTAGCAGGACACATAAGAATTTAAATGAACATCACATACATGCAATAAAACTTACAGTAGCAATATTAAAATGGTGATTATATAACGAAATTGATGCAGTGTTATAATACTTCATGAAACATCTTTATGTTCGCTGTATTCAGTGGCTCTTCAACTTGTTCATGTTACATGTGAAATAGTAAAATCTACAGATGTATCAACTATTCCATATCCCATCGCTAGGCACAACCTGTGCACATTTAGTGTTTACAACCATTTCTCTAGACAAACAGGTCTATGTTTAATGATCATCATTCTAGAGTATATGGAATTGAAAATGGATAAATCTCTCCTACATGGACTTTCACACCCTTTAGCCTTTGCTGAAGTTCTCCCCAGCAAAATATCTCCCAGTGATTTGCCTTTACTACTGTTGAACATACAGAGATTATGGGACTGAATCGACTCCAAATTGACTGGCTAACTTGGTGGGAAATCCATGCAATTAAAAGATAGTGCCACGGCACTGTAGCTCATCTGGCTGTAACTGGAGAAAGTAGCTGTAAGAAATTTTTACTTAAGAACTGCAATAGATGAGTTTCTAACTTGTGTTGTCCCCCCTGAACACTAAATGATCCATGCAGTAATTTCCTGAGATTTCATGATAAAGTTTCATTGGAAATTCAAGATGCGGCCATATTGGATTTTCGAAATGGACCAAAAAAAGGTATCTTGTGCAACTGGACCACAAGGGGAAACTGTGTACCCAATTTGACAAAGATCCATGCAGTAATTTCCTGAGAAATCGCGATAACAAAGTTTCATGGGAAAATCCAAGGTGGCCACCTGGTAGCCATATTGGATTTTCGAATCAAATCACAAAAGGTATCTTGCACAAGAAGACCCCAAGGGGAACCTGTGTACCAAATTTGAGAAAGATCCATGCAGTACTTCCTGAGAAATCACGATAAAGTTTCATAGGGAAATCCAAGATGGCCGTCTGGTGGCCATATTGGATTTTCGAATCAGGGCAGAAAAGGTATCTTGCACAACTAAACCCCAAGGGGAACCTGTGTACCAAATTTGAGAAAGATCCATGCAGTAGTTCCTGAGAAATCGCGATAATAATGTTTCATGGGGAAATCCAAAATGGTCACCTGGTGGCCATACTGGATTTTTGAATCAGACCACAAAAGGTATGTTGCACAACTAGACACCAGGGGGTACCTGTGTACCAAATTTGAGAAAGATCCATGCAGTGGTTCCTGAGAAATCACGATGAAGTTTCATGGGGAAATCCAAGATAGCCACCTACTGGCCATATTGGATTTTCGAATCGGACCGAAAAAGGTATCTTGTATAACTAGACCCCAAGGGGATCCTGTGCAACAAATTTGAGAAAGATCCATGGAGTACTTCCTGAGAAATCGCGATAATGTTTCATGGGGAAATCCAATATGGCCGCCTGGTGGCCATATTGGATTCTTGAATCGAAGCAGAAAAGGTATCTCGCACAACTAGACCCCAAAGGGAACCTGTGTACCAAATTTGAGAAAGATGCATGCAGTAGTTCCTGAGAAATCGTGATAACAATGTTTCATTTGGAAATCCAAGATGGCCGCCTGGTGGACATATTGGATATTTGAATCAGATCACAAAAGGCATCTTGCACAACTAGACCCCAAGGGAAACCTGTGTACCAAATTTGAGAAAGATCCATGCAGTAGTTCCTGAGAAATCACGATAAAGTTTTGATGGGGAAATCCAAGATGGCCACCTGGTGGCCATATTGGATATTCAAATTGGACTAAAGTACATATCTTGTACAACTAGACCCAAAGGGGAACCGGTGTACCAAATTTGAGAAAGATCCATGAATTAGTTACCGAAAAATGATGATGACAAGATTTCACAGGCAAATTCAAGATGGCCACCATGGCAGCCATATTTGAAATCCTATCGACACTGCATGAACAAATTCTGGTGTACTCATTGGGGGGAACATGCATGCCAAGTTTCAGCTTAATCGGCCAAGCGGTTTCAGAGAAGATGTTTACGGACGACGCACGACGGACAATCAGGCCATGACATTAGCCCATCGGGCCTTCGGCCCAGATGAGCTAAAAACACCGCTTCTCCAGCATGGAGCTGATAACAGCTTCTGAACTCTACAGGGTGCCTGGTTTATTCTCAAACATTAGAAGTTGCTGATCTCTACTCGAGTACCTGCATTTTGCAAGTTTGGTTTTGAAAAGTTTTCACACACATATGATAAATATATAGAAGCTGTAATACATACTTCATTTCAATGAGAAGGATTTGATGTTCTGCAAGACAGCAAACATTACTAACTGCCCCTGTACCACAAATAGCAAATTGAGAAATAATGAATCACTGGGCAAGCAACTCTCTGAGAGACAAAACTGACTAAATATTAATTTGCTCATACATTAGATTTGTGAGAACTGGTATCCGAACTTTGCAGGAGGAAATGTATTGTTTTCCTGTAATTTCACTTTGACATATATACAAACCTGGAGTACCCAGGGCGCTAAATCCTAGGTGATAAATGTGTTCAGGTGAAAACGTCCAGAAGGGTGCTATAACCAGGTTAGGGAGATCCTGCTCTCTAAACTGGAGGTAAAAAGGGTTTTGATGTGTGAACGGTTTTCATTCTGTCCGATTTTATCTTTTTCATATATGGTAAAGGCTTATTTTACTTTCTCAGGCACACACACACCTACATGTAAGATCGCGATCGGTGAATATTTCACTATCAGGGAATTTATTTGAGTAATATATACCCTTCCCGACACCCGTTTTCTTGTTACATATCCTACTATTTCAGGATACCAGTAACAGTACTTAAGCACAGACACTGGTCAGACTATTAATGTAATAGTTTGACATCATTGTCTCCCTGTAAACATATTCTATCTGAGATTGCAATGTAAGGTTGTGTAACATGCTAGAAAAGGAGAAATATAGTATTGTATAAAGATCTACATGGCACTACCTACATGTATAGAGTAAAAACTGGAAATGTGTCCGTTTCATAGAATACCATACGTTAAAACTATCCAACAGTTGTTCATGTCTGGGCCATCTGTTCTGACAATACCCATTATCTCTTTATCTATCCGGGACAACTTTCCAGGTATTCATCCTGCTACAGGATTGCAGGTCACATGCGCTTTGTGAAGTTCTCCGGAAACACACCTTTTTGACCATCGGACTGCCTGATACCCATGAGCCATCCATCATCCTGTAAACAAATATAAGAATCAAAAATTGAATTCATATCCATCATCATGAACTGCTGAACAGCATGAGTTGGTGATGAAATCTCTGCATTGCATTGTGGGACCAAGTAGAATAGAAATGTTAAAGTGAAACTGTGGCACTTATTTAAGTGCATGTCATATTCAAGATAAAGATGTGAATAACAAAACGTAGTTTCCCCCAACATTTCACTCGTATTCTGTCTCAGATGATTCAAAGGCAGCTTTCTAGAGTGAGAGAGAAATCTGCACTGCCCCTTTTGACGTCAGAGATGACCCTAACGACGTCATACTTCGAACGTCCTGCATCGTCTGCGGGACGTCGTGGCAATGAAGAGAATGGAACAGTTTTGTAACACTGTTGCATTGTGATGTGTTTATCGTTCCATAATAATGTCATAAGTTCCGACACACTTGTGGCGCTGTGCACTACAATAACATTAATAACATTGAAATTGTTAAAATAAGAGTTGTAAAACAAGAAACCGGTTATAAATTCTATAATTTGAACGATTATCTTGGATATGACCTAAACTTACCACAGTAACACTTTAAACTACAATGGTGCAAACCGAACTGAGAAATCCCTCATGTAATGCAAACCCACACTAATTGAGAAGAACAATATCCTGAGGACTGTGTACATACAGGATAGTGTGAAGTCATGTATATGACACAAAAAATTTAAGCTGAAGTTTGGTTTAATTCTGATTTGATAATTAATGTTGCGCAGGGAGCTGAAGTGGCTCTATGAATAACGGATCTGACGGACTCGGCTGAAGTGGCTCCATGAAAAATAGATCTGACTGACAGCTAAAGTCAGTCTTGTAAAGCTGAAGTTTGGTTTAATTCTGATTTGATAATTAATGTTGCGCAGGGAGCTGAAGTGGCTCTATGAATAACGGATCTGATGGACTCACCTGAAGTGGCTCTATGAATAATGGATCTGACTGACTCGGCTAAAGTGGCTCTATGAATAATAGGTCTGACCGACTCAACTAAAGTGGCTGAATGAATAATGGATCAGACTGACTCGGCTAAAGTGGCTCTATGAATAATGGATCTGACTGACTCAGCACAAATGACCATATGAATAATGGATCTGATGGACTCAGCTGAAGTCACTGTGTTGGAATGGAAGTGCAGATTTTAGTGGCTGTGAAGGTGTATAGGTATATATTATCCATCAAGTACATGCACCAAGTTCAGCATGCAGCTACACGATCATCACTATAAATCTCGCAGCTGCTGAAACTGTACACTTTCACATCATTTCAATTCCCACACTGTGGAAGTGGCTCTATGAATAATATATCTGACTGACTGACTGAGCTAAAGTGGCTCTATGAATAACGGATCTGATGGACTCACCTGAACTGGCTCTATGAATAATGGATCTGACTGACTCGGCTAAAGTGGCTCTATGAATAATAGATCTGACTGACTCAACTAAAGTGGCTGAATGAATAATGGATCAGACTGACTCGGCTAAAGTGGCTCTATGAATAATGGATCTGACTGACTCAGCACAAATGACCATATGAATAATGGATCTGATGGACTCAGCTGAAGTCACTGTGTTGGAATGGAAGTGCAGATTTTAGTGGCTGTGAAGGTGTATAGGTATATATTATCCATCAAGTACATGAAGTACATGCACCAAGTTCAGCATGCAGCTACACGATCATCACTATAAATCTCGCAGCTGCTGAAACTGTACACTTTCACATCATTTCAATTCCCACACTGTGGAAGTGGCTCTATGAATAATATATCTGACTGACTGAGCTAAAGTGTTTTAAGAATAACAAATATGACTTACTCACACAGGTTCTGCAATGTCCAAGCCATGTGATCAAGGGTGAATACAATACAAGGGAGGTGACTGACGGGGAAAAAGGGAGGTGACTGACGGGGAAAAAGGGAGGTAATCCTACAGCAGGTGACTGAGGGAAAGAAGGGAGGTAAATCCTACCTGTTCTTCAGGCTCTTCATGTTCTATCACAAATACAACTTCACCCGCTTCAAAACTGAGCTCATCTGAGTCTTCCCCTACATATGGATGAGTGGCACAAACCTGGAATATTTAAACATCGGACTGTTACAATGATAAATACACACAGATCTATGGTAACTGTATGTTTCAATCACTTTTTATTCAACCTTTTCAGTTCAATTAGATTAAAAACCTTAACTAAAGGGCACTTTCTCTTCTTAATTTCAAGTTGAGCAACCTAATTGTGAAAAGTTTTGACAATTATACAATGTAGGCAGAAAATTTTCTGGAATGAACTTTTGAAGTATATTTTAACTCTTTGCCTCATGATGATGCCATGTGATGCCTCTTTCTAGACCATAAATTGGATGCTGGGGTGAGCCATGTTCACCTGAAAACTGTCACATACAAAACAATTTTGTGGAGCCACAGGATAACTATATATTTTTTATTTTGACATGGAAAAGGATAATTGATTTACCATATTTAATACTGCTTGACATAATCGTTAACGAGTTAAACTAATGAATTTATAAATATGATTGAGGCATCAAATGGGTCATTATGGAAAGGGACGCGGCGTCAAATGGCGTTCCTAAATATTTAAACATGGAATCTACTGGAGAAGTGGAGGCCAAAAATAGTATTACATGAGCAATTCAGGTCTCAGTTAATTTGTTTATATCTGATCCCACATTTGTTCGAAAATGTTCAATGTACCAGTAGCTCTGCCTACAATCCTGAGGATCCACAGGCACTGACCGAAAGTTAATACAGTAAACCTAGGAGCATTGGGTATAAACAATTCAATGGCAACAGGCTGTAAGAAATAGGGCAATGAATTTGATGAGCAGATTTCAGGTACGGGCCAATAAATGGTACCATCATAGCCTCACCTGAAACAACACACCGAGAGACGATTTCAATTTGTTGGCTGAGGGGACTGCTATAATAGTTCAGCTAATCTGAAACTACACACTGGGAAGGAGTGTGACCACGGGTTCGATAGATGTGAGGACCTGATATAAATGCTGGACTGACCTGATACAACACATCAAGGGGGGTGGGGAATGATTCATGTGAAACTCAAGGTTATTTCATTCGTATTGTGACAGCCAGTTTGAATGCTGAAAGAAGCCGGAGAACACAGAGAGAACCACCGCTTGTCCACATTAGGAGGGGGTGTGCCATGTTGGATGTGGAAACCTGGTATAAATGTTAGACTGACCTTAAATAATACACTGGGAGGGGGTGTGACTACCGGTTCGTTGGATGTGGGGACCTTGTACAAATGTTAAACTGACCTGAAACAACACACCGAGAGGGGGTGTGGCCACAGGTTCGTTGGATGTGGGGACCTTGTACAAATGTTAAACTGACCTGAAACAACACACCGGGAGGGGGTGTGGCCACAGGTTCGTTGGATGTGGGGACCTTGTACAAATGTTAAACTGACCTGAAACAACACACCGGGAGGGGGTGTGGCCACAGGTTCATTGGATGTGGGGGCCTGGTATAAATGTTACACTGACCTGAAACAACACACCGGGAGGGGGTGTGGCCACAGGTTCATTGGATGTGGGGACCTGGTATAAATGTTACACTGACCTGAAAAAACACACCGGGAGGGGGTGTGGCCACAGGTTCATTGGATGTGGGGACCTGGTATAAATGTTACACTGACCTGAAACAACACACCGGGAGGGGGTGTGGCCACAGGTTCATTGGATGTGGGGACCTGGTATAAATGTTACACTGACCTGAAACAACACACCGGGAGGGGGTGTGGCCACAGGTTCATTGGATGTGGGGACCTGGTATAAATGTTACACTGACCTGAAACAACACACCGGGAGGGGGTGTGGCCACAGGTTCATTGGATGTGGGGACCTGGTATAAATGTTACACTGACCTGAAACAACACACCGGGAGGGGGTGTGGCCACAGGTTCGTTGGATGTGGGGACCTGGTATAAATGTTACACTGACCTGAAACAACACACCGGGAGGGGGTGTGGCCACAGGTTCATTGGATGTGGGGACCTGGTATAAATGTTACACTGACCTGAAACAACACACCGGGAGGGGGTGTGGCCACAGGTTCGTTGGATGTGGGGACCTGGTATAAATGTTACACTGACCTGAAACAACACACCGGGAGGGGGTGTGGCCACAGGTTCATTGGATGTGGGGACCTGGTATAAATGTTACACTGACCTGAAACAACACACCGGGAGGGGGTGTGGCCACAGGTTCATTGGATGTGGGGACCTGGTATAAATGTTACACTGACCTGAAACACCACACCGGGAGGGGGTGTGGCCACAGGTTCATTGGATGTGGGGACCTGGTATAAATGTTACACTGACCTGAAACAACACACCGGGAGGGGGTGTGGCCACAGCTTCGTTGGATGTGGGGACCTGGTATAAATGTTACACTGACCTGAAACAACACACCGGGAGGGGGTGTGGCCACAGGTTCATTGGATGTGGGGACCTGGTATAAATGTTACACTGACCTGAAACAACACACCGGGAGGGGGTGGCCACAGGTTCGTGGATGTGGGGACCTGGTATAAATGTTACACTGACCTGAAAGAACACACCGGGAGGGGGTGTCGGTTCGTTGGATGTGGGGACCTGGTATAAATGTTACACTGACCTGAAACAACACACTAGGGGGTGTGGCAACAGGTTCATTGGATGTGGGGACATGGTATAAATGTTACACTGACCTGAAACAACACACCGGGAGGGTGTGGCCACAGGTCGTTGGATGTGGGGACCTGGTATAAATGTTACACAGACCTGAAACAACACACCGGGAGGATGTGGCCATTGGATGTGGGGACCTGGTATAAATGTTACACTGACCTGAAACAACACCGGGAGGGGGTGTGGCCACAGGTTGGATGTGGGGTGGTATAAATGTTACACTGACCTGAAACAACACACCGGGAGGGGGTGTGGCCACAGTTCGTTGGATGTGGGGACCTGGTATAAATGTTACACTGACCTGAAACAACACACCGGGAGGGGGTGTGGCCACAGGTTCATTGGATGTGGGGACCTGGTATAAATGTTACACTGACCTGAAAACACACCGGGAGGGGGTGTGGCCACAGGTTCATTGGATGTGGGGACCTGGTATAAATGTTACACTGACCTGAAACAACACACCGGGAGGGGGTGTGGCCACAGCTTCGTTGGATGTGGGGACCTGGTATAAATGTTACACTGACCTGAAACAACACACCGGGAGGGGGTGTGGCCACAGGTTCATTGGATGTGGGGACCTGGTATAAATGTTACACTGACCTGAAACAACACACCGGGAGGGGGTGTGGCCACAGGTTCGTTGGATGTGGGGACCTGGTATAAATGTTACACTGACCTGAAACAACACACCGGGAGGGGATGTGGCCACAGGTTCATTGGATGTGGGGACCTGGTATAAATGTTACACTGACCTGAAACAACACACCGGGAGGGGGTGTGGCCACAGGTTCATTGGATGTGGGGACCTGGTATAAATGTTACACTGACCTGAAACACCACACCGGGAGGGGGTGTGGCCACAGGTTCATTGGATGTGGGGACCTGGTATAAATGTTACACTGACCTGAAACAACACACCGGGAGGGGGTGTGGCCACAGCTTCGTTGGATGTGGGGACCTGGTATAAATGTTACACTGACCTGAAACAACACACCGGGAGGGGGTGTGGCCACAGGTTCATTGGATGTGGGGACCTGGTATAAATGTTACACTGACCTGAAACAACACACCGGGAGGGGGTGTGGCCACAGGTTCGTTGGATGTGGGGGCCTGGTATAAATGTTACACTGACCTGAAACAACACACCGGGAGGGGGTGTGGCCACAGGTTCATTGGATGTGGGGACCTGGTACAAAATGTTACACTGACCTGAAACAACACACCGGGAGGGGGTGTGGCCACAGGTTCATTGGATGAAACAACACACCTGGGAGGGGGTGTGGCCACAGGTTCATTGGATGTGGGGACCTGGTATAAATGTTACACTGACCTGAAACAACACACCGGGAGGGGGTGTGGCCACAGGTTCGTTGGATGTGGGGACCTGGTATAAATGTTACACTGACCTGAAACAACACACCGGGAGGGGGTGTGGCCACAGGTTCATTGGATGTGGGGACCTGGTATAAATGTTACACTGACCTGAAACAACACACCGGGAGGGGGTGTGGCCACAGGTTCGTTGGATGTGGGGACCTGGTATAAATGTTACACTGACCTGAAACAACACACCGGGAGGGGGTGTGGCCACAGGTTCGTTGGATGTGGGGACCTGGTATAAATGTTACACTGACCTGAAACAACACACCGGGAGGGGGTGTGGCCACAGGTTCGTTGGATGTGGGGACCTGGTATAAATGTTACACAGACCTGAAACAACACACCGGGAGGGGGTGTGGCCACAGGTTCATTGGATGTGGGGACCTGGTATAAATGTTACACTGACCTGAAACAACACACCGGGAGGGGGTGTGGCCACAGGTTCGTTGGATGTGGGGACCTGGTATAAATGTTACACTGACCTGAAACAACACACCGGGAGGGGGTGTGGCCACAGGTTCATTGGATGTGGGGACCTGGTATAAATGTTACACTGACCTGAAACAACACACCGGGAGGGGGTGTGGCCACAGGTTCATTGGATGTGGGGACCTGGTATAAATGTTACACTGACCTGAAACAACACACCGGGAGGGGGTGTGGCCACAGGTTCGTTGGATGTGGGGACCTGGTATAAATGTTACACTGACCTGAAACAACACACCGGGAGGGGGTGTGGCCACAGGTTCATTGGATGTGGGGACCTGGTATAAATGTTACACTGACCTGAAACAACACACTGGGAGGGGGTGTGGCCACAGGTTCGTTGGATGTGGGGACCTGGTATAAATGTTACACTGACCTGAAACAACACACCGGGAGGGGGTGTGGCCACAGGTTCGTTGGATGTGGGGACCTGGTATAAATGTTACACTGACCTGAAACAACACACCGGGAGGGGGTGTGGCCACAGGTTCGTTGGATGTGGGGACCTGGTATAAATGTTACACTGACCTGAAACAACACACCGGGAGGGGGTGTGGCCACAGGTTCATTGGATGTGGGGACCTGGTATAAATGTTACACTGACCTGAAACAACACACCGGGAGGGGGTGTGGCCACAGGTTCATTGGATGTGGGGACCTGGTATAAATGTTACACTGACCTGAAACAACACACCGGGAGGGGGTGTGGCCACAGGTTCATTGGATGTGGGGACCTGGTATAAATGTTACACTGACCTGAAACAACACACCGGGAGGGGGTGTGGCCACAGGTTCGTTGGATGTGGGGACCTGGTATAAATGTTACACTGACCTGAAACAACACACCGGGAGGGGATGTGGCCACAGGTTCATTGGATGTGGGGACCTGGTATAAATGTTACACTGACCTGAAACAACACACCGGGAGGGGGTGTGGCCACAGGTTCATTGGATGTGGGGACCTGGTATAAATGTTACACTGACCTGAAACAACACACCGGGAGGGGGTGTGGCCACAGGTTCATTGGATGTGGGGACCTGGTATAAATGTTACACTGACCTGAAACAACACACCGGGAGGGGGTGTGGCCACAGGTTCGTTGGATGTGGGGGCCTGGTATAAATGTTACACTGACCTGAAACAACACACCGGGAGGGGGTGTGGCCACAGGTTCATTGGATGTGGGGACCTGGTATAAATGTTACACTGACCTGAAACAACACACCGGGAGGGGGTGTGGCCACAGGTTCATTGGATGTGGGGACCTGGTATAAATGTTACACTGACCTGAAACAACACACCGGGAGGGGGTGTGGCCACAGGTTCGTTGGATGTGGGGACCTGGTATAAATGTTTCTCATCATCTGAATCCTCCTCATCCCCGTGATCCTCTGTGTTTAGTGCAGGGTAGATGTTTGTTTTCTCCTCCCCTGTCCCTTCTTTCTCTGTACTCTCTGAGTCATGGGATCTTCTTTCTTTCTCTAATGCACTGTTCAGGACTGGGGATGAGTTTGTGTGTTGATCGTTGTTTGTTTCCGCTGACGATTCCAACTATAGTAAAATAAAACTAATTAGGCACTTTACTAATTGATGTCAAGGCAAAAGCATTATGGCTTATCGCCGTTGGCAACATATAACCGTTGTAGGAGAAATTACCAACCTGATTGAAAACAGATTCACATTGGTGTGACTAAATCTGACTCAGATATATGTCGAGGTCACTCCTGCTTGGAATGATGCAGAACTCCTGTAGACTCCCGACTCTTGTAAATAAGAAGACGGAGAGTGCCGATGACATGAATTCAAAGCTCAAGTAGGCTTGAGGCAGAAGTATCGAGTCAACAAGCAATCCACTGAACTGAATGTCTGTATCACCCTTGAAACAGCATGGCTCCTTCCTATGCAACCAAGTTCTGACGGTGTTCGGATAAACGCATGCAAATAAAATTTCTCTCATATTTTATTATTCATCACTATTCGCAAATGTTACGGGTAGGTGATATATTTCACTACAGCGAGGCCTTTATAATTTTGTTGATTTTGAAGCTTTCGCTGTCAACAGTCATTTGCATGCCAGTAGGTCACTAACAGTCTGGATATATGATGTAGTCCAGATCCAAAATACCCCATTATGTATCTCGTTTAATCGGAGCGGAAAAGTTGCATATTTTCTGGAAATGTTCAAGAAAGATATACATGTTGACCATAGATCAATCATGTTAATAGCTATAGAAAGTCTTCCAATATGTCCCAGCTCGCAAATATAGGGGTGGCTGCACGAGTAGATCAGACCCCTAGCTTCCTAACACACACATGCTGACCAGAAATAATTGAGCTCTTTGAGCCTCAATTTAAGTTGAAATTATTGCATGATATTTACCAAGCCTCAAAGTTCCCTATAAAGGTAAGGGAGTAAGAACTTTCGAAAATCATGCATCTTTTATAGCACAGAATACTGTTATCTTTAAAGACTATCTTTGGCAACTATTTCTGCAAATAATCCTTCTTTTTCATGCTTCATTTCTTGATCAAAATTGGTGTTGTATAGCAAGATAAAATGCCAGATTCCATACCTGTTGTTTCACAGAAATGTTCTCGTAATCTTGCCCGAGGCGAAGCTGTCCACCTCCCGGTTCTGCAGTTTCTTCAGGTATTGTTTCCGTTCTCAGCTCTTCATTAGCTAAACAGATTGAATAGAATATTAATACCATAAATAATTCCTCCCAACAATGACTCTGAACTATGTTGTGAGTATTGTGTAATGATGTCCCCTATTGGGTGAGCAATATGAGAACTTTATCATTTGTAAATACTGTGTTACATGCTTAGATTCTGTGCCAAAAATATATTTTGGTCTCCACTTATAATTTGCTTCATATTTCCGCGCCGAGGACATTCAGCATGAGCCAGGAGTTTAAAATTCCCTTAAGTATGGATCTGATTGTATGGCATGGTTTGGTTGTACATGAAGCAAATCCTGCCTTATTATATGTAATAAGGGGACCCCAGAAAAAGAGATAGTGAGCAGGCAAGGATGATCTTTCCATCAGTATCTGACATGTCAAGTGAGCTATTTATTCAAGCCGTAAAATTAAAGTACAAATATCAGCTATCAAATATTCAACTGAATTATTTATCATCTTCTGATTTCAGAACTCTGGAGAACATATTTTCCCTTTGAGATAAAGGCTGTTCGAGAAAAAAGTACATAGGAGAAGGGGGGGGGGGGATTTCTCAGTTCTATGGTACATGTGTGGTGGGTGGTTTTCAGTCATTTAACATCAGTGAGATAGGATAAATGGTAAATGGGTGGTTGGGGTCAGAAAAAGTAGTCTCCCCCCCCCCCCACAACCACATGTACCCTTTTCTGGAACAGCCCTAACAGACAGAAGAGGTTCAATCACACTAGGAAGATTACCTTCTTCTTCTGGAATATCTTCTTGTGGTTCTACATAGAGGTTTGATGCTGGTTCAGGATGTGGTGTTCTATCCGGCTCTGGATTGGTTACGCGATCACTTCCATTAGATATAGATGGCTCTGACCGTGACGATCTTGAACTGTATACAGTAAATACGAATAATGTTGAGATAAGCACCTGTATTATCAACCACACATCTCAGTCTTATACTATCTATCTGTACATGTATGAACTAGATTACCATGTCCCAATATCTACTATTTAATTCTCGTTCTATTAATTAATTGTCACAACAGTATAAGGCAAATCTCCTAATAATTCAAAAGATTCCAACCATGAATTCAGGGGGTGATCAAATTTAGTAGAACAGGAAGTTAACAAACAAAATTGTCTAAAATCTTGTAGATAATCACCATTTCTTCAATATTTCATTATTTTAGGGGTGATCAATTTTTATTTTGTGCACAAAATTAGGGGTGAGTGACTTGTTAGGGGATTTATTGTAACATCATATCTCAGCTAATTAACATACATGAATGTACATGTATAGTGTAATCTAAAAGAATCTGACAAGTTGTTGTTGATTACGAGTTACATACTCGAGAGAATCTGACAAGTTGTTGCTGATTACATGTGACACACCCGAGAGAATATGACACATTGCCATTGACTACATGTGACACACTCGAGAGAATCTGACAACTTGTTGTTGACTACATGTGACATACCCGAGAGAATCTGACAGCTTGTTGTTGACTACGTGTGACATACTGGAGAGAATCTGACAACTTGTTGACTACATCTAACATACCTGAGAGATTCTGACAACTTGTTGTTGACTACATGTGACATACGCGAGAGAATCTGACACGGTGTTGATTATATGTGACCAACCTGAGAGAATCTGACTGTTGTTGACTACATGTGACATACCCGAGAGAATCTGACAACTTGTTGTTGACTACATGTGACATACGCGAGAGAATCTGACAACTTGTTGTTGACTACATGTGACATACTCGAGAGAATCTGACAACTTGTTGTTGACTACATGTGACATACTCGAGAGAATCTGACAACTTGTTGTTGACTACATGTGACAAACCCGAGAGAATCTGACAACTTGTTGTTGACTACATGTGACAAACCTGAGAGAATCTGACAACTTGTTGTTGACTACATGTGACATACTCGAGAGAATCTGACATGGTGTTGATTATATGTGACCAACCTGAGAGAATCTGACTGTTGTTGACTACATGTGACGTACCCGAGAGAATCTGACAACTTGTTGTTGACTACATGTGAAATACTCGGAAGAATCTGACAAATTGTTGTTGACTACATGTGACATACTCGTGAGGATGTGACAACTTTTTGTTGATTAACATGTGACATACCCGAGAGAATCAGTTTTTGAGACTGGTCGTACACTGGATGCCACAAACACATGAGCTGCGTTGTCTTTAGCGAGTTTGTCTGCAACATCACTGAGTGTGGAGTTTACCTGGAAAGAACATGCAATTCAGATATCACACAAGGTCAACGTGAACATACTTTTTACAGATAAAATAAGAGATAAACAACAGCAATTTACCAGCTCCCCCCACCTCAAAAATAAACAAAACAAGAGCCGTGAGCTCACAAATTCCCCGTCAGATTTGCAGAGAAAGATGAGACAAAACAAGAAAATACTAGTGCTTATTTGACATTGCTCAGTGTGCAAATAAATAAATAGAATCTGATCTTGAAGAAATGGGTCAAGGTAAGTCATCTTCAACTTACTTCTGGATCATCAACAGATGCATGCATAATATTAATTTAGAAAGCCTCACTATAATTCTTCAAGATATATCATAATAAACAGTGAATGAATGACATTGTAAATACAGATCAAGGTCAGACAATTTGGGAAGGCTTCCAGTTCATAATCAGTTACATGTGCAATATGAAATTGGACACCCATCTATAATCATTCAAAAATATTAGAAAAACTAGAATTTGACCTTTTAAATTAGATCAAGTTTGGTCATTTTCCATAGGCTTCTGAGTCATCACCAAGTGCAACTGTTGTATGAATTTAGAGAGCCTGACTATAGTCCTTCAAGAGATATCGTGTCACACTGAATAGTGTTCAAGTTATAGTAACGGGAAAACCGGACGAACACAGACATAGAAAAAGAAACCGTATACTACAGCGATGGAGAAGACAACCAGTAAGAATAGGTAAGTTATATGCTCAACTACTTGAAATAAACACAGGTTATAACATCCTGTTTAGGTGAAATATCTTGAACTTACATGTATGCTGTTCTGTTTGGTGACCGTCATGCTGATCATAAGATGTATCTGACAGTAGAAGTTGGTAACTGACATGTTGATCAGAGCGTGTATCTGACAGTAGAAGTTGGTAACTGACATGCTGATCAGAGGGTTATCTGACAGTGGAAGTTGGTTACTGACATGCTGATCAGAGGATGTATCTGACAGTGGAAGTTGGTCACTGACATGTTGATCAAAGGGTGCATCTGACAGTAGGAGTTGGTAACCAACATGTTATCAGAGGGTGTATCTGATAGTAGGAGTTGGTAACTGGAATGTTGATCAGCAAATGTATCTGACAGTAGGAGTTGGTAACTGACATGTTTATTAGAGGGTGTATCTGACAGTAGAGTTGGTAATCGACATATTGATCAGAGGATGTATCTGGCAGTAGGAGTTGGTAACCAACACGTTGATCAGAGAGTGTATCTGATAGTAGGAGTTGGTAACTGACATGTTGATCAGAGGGTTATCTGACAGTAGGAGTTGGTAACGGACATGTTGAACAGAGGATGTATCTGACAGTAGGAGTTGGGAACCAACATGTTGATCAGAGGGTGTATCTGACAGTAGGAGCTGGTAACTGACATTTCGATCAGAGCTTGTATCTGACAGTAGGAGTTGGTAACGGACATGTTGATTAGAGGGTGTATCTGACAGTAGGAGTTGGTAACTGACATCTTGATCAGAGGGTGCATCTGACAGTAGGAGTTGGTGACCAACATGTTGATCAAATTGTGTATCTGACAGCAGGAGATGCAACAGACATGCTGATCAAAGGGTGTATCAGTAGGAGTTGGGGACCAACATGTTGATCAGAGGGTGTATCTGACAGTAGGAGCTGGTAACTAACATGTTGATCAGAGGTTGTATCTGACAGTAGGAGTTGGGAACCAACATGTTGACCAGAGGGTGTATCTGACAGTAGGAGCTGGTAACTGACATTTTGATCAGAGGTTGTGTCTGACAGTAAGAGTTGGTAACTGACATGTTGATTAGAGGGTGTATCTGACAGTAGGAGTTGGTAACTGACATCTTGATAAGAGGGTGTATCTGACAGCTGGAGTTGGTAACTGACATGTTGATCAGAGGGTGCATCTGATAGTAGGAGTTGGTGACCAACATGTTGATCAAATTGTGTATCTGACAGCAGGAGATGCAACAGACATGCTGATCAAAGGGTGTATCAGTAGGAGTTGAGGACCAACATGTTGATCAGAGGGTGTATCTGACAGTAGGAGCTGGTAACTAACATGTTGATCAGAGGTTGTATCTGACAGTAGGAGTTGGGAACCAACATGTTGATCATAGGTTGTATCTGACAGTAGGAGTTGGTAACTGACATGTTGATCAGAGGTTGTATCTGACAGTAGGAGTTGGGGACCAACATGTTGATCAGAGGGTGTATCTGACAGCAGGAGCTGGTAACTAACATGTTGAACAGAGGTTGTATCTGACAGTAGGAGCTGGTAACTAACATGTTGATCAGAGGTTGTATCTGACAGTAGGAGTTGGGAACCAACATGTTGACCAGAGGGTGTATCTGACAGTAGGAGCTGGTAACTGACATTTTGATCAGAGGTTGTGTCTGACAGTAAGAGTTGGTAACTGACATGTTGATTAGAGGGTGTATCTGACAGTAGGAGTTGGTAACTGACATCTTGATAACAGGGTGTATCTGACAGTAGGAGTTGGTAACTGACATGTTGATCAGAGGATGTATCTCACAGTAGGAGTTGGTGACCAACATGTTAATCGAATTGTGTATCTGACAGCAGGAGATGCAACAGACATGCTGATCAAAGGGTGTATCAGTAGGAGTTGGGGACCAACATGTTGATCAGAGGGTGTATCTGACAGTAGAAGGTAAACAGTCTGGTGAAAGAAGATAATGATTGACAAGGTTCAAATGAATAGGTATTTTTGGTACCTCAGATATGTCATGTTTCAAACCTCACCTGTCCTATGTTTTCATGGAAGATGTTTTCTGCAGAGAAAAAATTCTGGAAACTGGAAGCGTAAAAGGCCCCACGACTGTAGATGAAAGGAAAAATAATGAAGGGTATATATGGTGATAATATGAGATGCTGTATAAGTGTCACAGACGTTCAAGTAGCTTTTAACCTTACCTGTCCAGAGATATTATTTTACCAGTTTTTTCGTTATTTTGGGATAACATCATCTTATTATACAGGCCTCAATTTAAGGTGGTAACCTGTTTTCAGGTTGCCTGGAGGTTGCCATATGAAAAATAGTGGTAACCTATTTTCAGGTCCCCATAATTTTGACTAATAATATGACATTAGGTTAATAATTATGCAATAGGTTCCCACAGGTTACCAGTGTAGAATTCATGGTAACCTGTTGAGAGGTTACCATCAGCACTCCTTAAATTGAGGCCTGTTATAGCACAGATTCTGGTGCTGAATCCTGCATGGGACCGGACCAATTTTCAGCACCAGAATCTGTGCTACAAATTACAATAAGATGGTGTTATCTCAAAATAATGAAAATACTGTTATACGATCACTTTCTAAATGACAATAAAATATATCTTCCGATATTTTTTCACCCTCAAGGTCAAGCAGGAAGATGAAACTAGTTACCACAATGTATATGCGGGTTAAGCTCTTGTAAAAAAAAAGTCACTATATAGCTGAAATTTGCTGAATGTGACGTTAAATCTAATTTCTCTCTCTCTCTTGTAAAAAAAAAAAAGAATACATTGACAGCTCTGATAGAATCCTTAAACATGATATTATGTAAGTTTCCATAAAAAGATATTTTCAGGACCAATTTTCAGAATGCTTTACCAACCTTTTCCTCTGCAAAACTGCTAAGTTTAAATATTGAGGAAAATAAAACTATTTTCTGTACATTCATTAAAGTGATCGTAAACCCTCAAGTAAAGTTTTCATCAAATGAAAGACCATTGCAAACAGTGTGGGAAAATATTTATTTTAATTTTTGACGATTTTATTACACAGAGTAAACTGCAATTAAAGCATGGTATTCTATGGTGGTCTGTTGCAATCATATTTAGGTCCAGTGACGTCACACTGCCTTGATACATATATTTCAAACTTTGTATGCACTTTCCAAAGCTTGATTCGAGCTTAAGGTGTGTATACTTTGAGTTTCAACACAGGCTCACTGTTCCAATGTGCATGTTTCACCAAAATCTGGGAGATGGTGACTCGTAAGTGTCAAGTCAACTTGAATCTTGCATTTAATTTCCCCGACTTTGGAACATGCACATTGGAACAGTGAGTCTGTGTTGAAACTCAAAGTATACATAACTTAAGCTTGAATCAAGCATTGGAAAGTGCATACGAAGTTTGAAATATATGTATTAAGGTAGTGTGACGTCACTGGACCTAAATATGATTGCAACAGACCACCATAGAATACCATTCTTTAATTGCCTTTTACTCAGTGTAATAAAATCGTAAAAAATTTAAATAAATATTTTCTGACACTGTTCGCAATGGTCTTTCATTTGATGGAAACATTACTTGAGGGTTTACGATCACTTTAAGCATAAAAGCAAAACAAATTATTAGAGAAATATAACTATTTTTCAATGACACCATTGTGATACTTTGCTCAGTGGACTACATGTATGAAAAACAGCTTACAATAACTTTAACATGATCATGATGATGAGCTATGAAGTTATGAATTTTGACCTCTCATTTGTTCTTCATTTGGGAGCTACTGGTACAGATAAATGTTAACTATCCAGACACTCTCCACATCAGATAGGGTTAATATACTCAGTTGGATAAAGTTATCTCCTTTGTATACCTGTCATTCAAGTTGGGTAATTCAGACAGCAAGTCCTTATTCAGATCTTCATAAATTCTTTTGGACTCATTTAGTTCTTCCTTTGCCTGCAACACAATAAAACATGTAAGCATACCCACTAAAACGAAATCTTATGTAACAAGAGCTCAGTCTGAACTCAAAATATGCCCGAAAAATATACCAGTCTGAACAGGTGGAACGAAAAACATACCAGTCTGAACAGGTGGAACGAAAAACATATCAGTCTGAACAGGTGGAACAGTGAATTGAAAACTTTCAGCACTGTATGGATTGCTACATGTGATTGTTAGTGGTGTACTGCAAGAAAACAAGGACTGTACTGAGTATTGAAAACAACTTTATTTGAGAAAATGTACTGAATTTGTGGATCATCACTGTCAGTCAAGGTCGTTGAGCGAAGTAACCACTGGAAAAATGTTCCATCAATTCACATAAGTGTTAGGATGGAATGTCTGAAGCCCCATGGAAAGCCGGTCATCCCATTGGAAATAGATGGTGTTGGATGTCCGATATGTAGTTTCTTTTGTTATGAGGGCCTCAAGGGAGAACAGTCTCTGACTGATTGTGTAACCCTCGTTAAATAAAGCATTTATTATTATTATTATTATAGCCCAGACACGTAACGGACGGACGGACAGCGCCATCCATAATACGTCTCACCTTAATGCACCTACCTACCAAACCAGATCCGTAGCTTGAAAACTGTGCGATACACAGCCCAGACATGAGAAATCTACCTAATGGCTGAGACAAAAATGTGTCTGGTTGCCATGGAAATGGCCCACATGAGGGAAAGCAACACATGACACGTCGTCTACCCGTAGTGCACCTACCTACCAAAGTTCAGATCCGAAGCTTGAAAAGTGTGCGATATACAGCCTGGACTTGAGGGAAACTATCCTTACAATGACTGAGTTAAAGAGGGTGTGTCTGGTTGCTATGGAAACGACCCACTTGAGCAAAAGCAATGCATGACACATCGTCTCTCCCTAATGCACCTACCTACCAAACTTCAGATCAGTAGCTTGAAAAGTGTGAGATATACAGTCCGGACACGAGAGAAACTACCTTTACAATGGCTGAGATAAAGAGGGTGTGTTTGGTTGCCATGGAAACAGCCCACATGAGCGAAAGCAATGCATGACACGTCGTCTCCCCCTGATGCACCTACCTGCCAGACTTCAGATCTGTAGCTTGAAAAGTGTGTGATACACAGTCTGGACACGAGCGAAACTACATTTAGAATGGCTGAGATAAAGAGGGTGTGTCAAGTTGCCATGGAAATTACCCACATGAGCGAAAGCAATGCATGACACATCGTCTTTCCTTAATGCACCTACCTACCTAACTTCAGATCAGTAGCTTGAAAAGTGTGCAATATACAGTACGGACACGAGAGAAACTACCTTTACAATGGCTGAGATAAAGAGGGTGTGTCTGGTTGCCATGGAAACGGCCCACATGACCGAAAGCAACGCATGAAACATCGTCTCCCACTAATGCACCTACCTACCAAACGTCGGATCCGTAGTTTGAAAAGTGAGCAATATTCAGCCCAGACACGAAACGGACAGACAAACGGTATGATGGACGGATGGACGGACAGCGCCATCCCATAACATATTCGCTTTTTCAGCGGGCGTATAAAAAGGATATTCAACATTCTCAACAGCTAGACGATTAATTACTGTTTGACACAAGATAGGCAGATAATTTCAACAGAGTGATCTCCCTTGACAGTGATGTATTGATGAAAATGAACCACTGTCATCTTTGTTTGGTGAACTATGTAAGAGCATCATATAATCCATGCATATAATCCATGCAGATCAACGGAAAGTTTATCAAGAAATCCATTAAATGAAAACCCCTGATTTTAACTACATGGTGGCAGAAGAGGTCATGGTTTATTGCATTGTGACTTAAAACTGATATTCACATCTTCACATCTTCTTTGAGAAGAGAAGCCATTTCCGTAAAAAAAATTGGGGGTGATCAGATGCGTATGATCTCCGCATATGATATTCCAGCCAGTCATCATTAACTGTTCCCATCACATGATGGTGTTAAACTATACTAAACTATCCGACATATATCACCTCTACTGAGTGAGTGATGAATTCATATGAGTTGTCTCCCTTATTCAAACATTTCCCTGACATTTATTAATAAACATTCACCTGAGCTTGATATTTATTAATAAATGCTAAAACAGCACATAATATTTTAATTTCAGGGTTATAATCCATAAATTCTCTGTTATTTTTGTTACAATCCCATGGTAAGACCATGCTTTTATCGTCATGTGTACATAATGGGAGGTAATTGCCTACAGCAGCAGATGGAAACAGTTTCTTGGAATGATGATTGGTTGGTTGGTTGGTTGGTTGGTTGTTTGAAATTTAACGTCGCACCTAACCTTATTGGTCACACGGCGACGATGACCCAAACATACCCTAACAAAACCCTAATCCTAACAAAAGCCTAACCAAACCTTGGAATGATGATATAAGACAGAGCCTCGCTGTCAAAATAGTGACATGGTTCCCACTTACATGATACTTGTGATCTCACTGTCATGAAGGCATGATTCTCTGTTGAGATTCTCCATAAATCAGTACACATATATAGAAAGAATACAGACTTCAGCCTCGAATGCTTGACTTCATATGTTACTATACAAAAATTCACCTTGGAAATCTTTGTTGCATCTTTTTTCTTTGTACCCTGTAGAGCTTCAACATTATGCTTGGCACTGTCATAATCTACAAGCTTTCTACCCCGCTTTGCCACCTTTGCCTGAAATCATATACGATACACAACATATTAATACACAAAACAGAAAAAAAAAAAAAAAATTATGGTCGATTAAGTTTAATTTGTCCAATTTTTAAAATGTTTTATGGAGAATTTGGAGTTGAGAAGATAGTGAATGTGCAATTGACACTCTGTATCGTTTTGTTTACCTCCATGACACACATTATGAATCAAATTATGAACAGCATATCAAATGATATCATTTCTTTGGTACCATATACCAACTGATCAATTTATATTTAACCACACCAATATTTTTGTTGGGAAATATACATTTCCGACGATCGAATTGTAAAAGCATTTACAGCAGATGTAACTATCATTGGGACTGATCATTTATATAGGGGGTAGTTGGGGTGAGGGGGAATGAAACCTTATAAGATCTCACTTTGACTTGCACTCATGTGACCCACCCCTCTGTTCATTGGACAGACAGTTTCACATATGGACAGGCAAAAATATTGACAAATTTAACGTAGGAGAGATAAAAATAAATCAGAACATGTGAACTGTCCAAATGTAGCAAAAATGTGATATATGGATATACACATATCACATCCTGGCTAACACTCCTGCTTGCACCAGCAAGCCACCAATCTCGGCTTGAACCAGATCTCCCCTAATCTTTGGTAGACTGGTGCCAGATAAAGCTCGTCGCACACGAGAACTAGCCCCTGAGCTAATGGCCTTAATTGCCTGTTGGCTCAGGGGCTAGCTCTCGTGTGCGGGCAGTTTTAGGTTTTCGTCTCACGGGACCGAGAGAAAAATATCAAACTTGTTTGATAATTCTCCCTAGTTAGGCAAAATCCTCACCGTGTGCGGCGAACGTAAGCTAACAACTCAGCCGTTTTATTCGACCAGCCAATGAAACGCATCTTATTTTCACATGATTTAGACATATGACTGTTCAAAGTGACAATTTTTCATGTGAGCCCAGTCACGAGAAAGATCACAGGATCTTAAAGGCGTTCCGCAGAAACTGAAATTAATTCGGTGAACCTGATTTGCTCACCGTGTGCGCTGCACGAGAGCTAGCCCCTGAGCTAACAGCTCGTGTGCGCCGGGCTTTAGAAAGCTCAATGATATCTTACCTTGAGACCTGGGAAGTGAGATAAATATGTGGCTATAGGATCTCCTACTTGTGACTCTAATCTCATGAGGTAATCATTCCACAACAACTCAATACTCTGAAATACAAAACATTTATAACTTATCACGTAGTATGGTTAACCTAATATTATTGCATACAATGTGTACTGCTGTTATACTATAATATAGTCTATATGTCAAAGTTCTCGAACAGAAAATAATCAATAGATGGTGCAATTTTTAAATCTATGAATTCTCCAGACAATGTCGGGTCCGTTTCTACAGATCTTTTGATTTCAGGTTTCATTGATTAAAGCTAACTTTATTATGATGCTGATCTCTACTCACATTGATGGAATCCCTGAAGTCATTATCTCTGGCCCAGCCTGGTTCATACAGCTCCAGAAGTATATCACAGAAGGATTTACTGGCCACAGCCATTCCTGGTCAACAAACAACATATATGGACAGGTTTGTATACATGCATTAGGTTTATTAGGTTTTGGACACAGTTAAAGAATTTCCAACAACAGTAGTAGTTACAGGAGCGTTGAAATGACATAAAGATAGTGCCACGGCACTGTAGCTCATCTGGCTGTAACTGGCGAAAGTAGCTGTAAGAAATTTTCACTTAAGAACTGCAATAGATGAGGTTCTAACTTGTGTTGTTCCCCCTGAACACTAAATGATCCATGCAGTAATTTCCTGAGATTTCATGATAACAAAGTTTCATGGGAAATTCAAGATGCGGCCATATTGGATTTTCGAAATGGAACAAAAAAGGTATCTTGCACAACTGAACCACAAGGGGAACCTGTGTACCCAATTTGACAAAGATCCATTCTAAATGATAAAAAAAAAATCTAAAGATCCATGCAGTAATTTCCTGAGAATTCACGATAACAAAATTTCATGGGGAAATTCAAGATGGCCGCCTGGTGGCCATATTGGATTTATGAATCAGACCACAAAAGGTATCTTGCACAACTAGAACCCAAGGGGAACCTGTGTACCAAATCTGAGAAAGATCCATGCAGTGGTTCCTGAGAAATCGCGATAAAGTTTCATGGGGAAATCCAAGATGGCCACCTGGTGGCCATATTGGATTTTCGAATCGAAGCAGAAAAGTTATCTTGCACAGCTAGACCTCAAGGGGAACCTGTGTACCAAATCTGAGAAAGATCCATGCAGTAGTTCCTGAGAAATCGCGATAACAATGTTTCATGAGGAAATTCAAGATGGTCGCCTGGTGGCCATATTGGATTTTTTAATCAGACCACAAAAGGTATCTTGCACAACTAGACCCCAAGAAGAACCTGTGTACCAAATTTGAGAAAGATCCATACAGTAGTTCCCGAGAAATCGCAATATTACAAACTTTCATGGGGAAATCCAAGATGGTTGCTTGGTGGCCATATTGGATATTCAATTGGACTAAAGTACACATGTTGTGCAACTAGACCCAAAGGGGAACCAGTGTACCAAATTTGAGAAAGATCCATGAAGTAGTTACCGTACCGAAAAATAATGATGGCAAGATTTCACTGGCAAATTCAAGATGGCCACCATGACAGCCATATTTAAAATCTGATCGACGCCGCATGAACAAATTCTGGTGTTCTCATTGGGAGGAACATGCATGCCAAGTTTCAGCTTCATCAGCCAAGCGGTTTCAGAGAAGATGTTTACGGACGACCGACGACGGACGACACACGACGGACGATCAGGCCATGACATTAGCCCATCGGGCCTTCGGCCCAGATGAGCTAAAAATGCACCTCCTTTATTAAAAGGTATATACCCAGGTAGACTTATATTATATAAATACTTGAGATGTTAACGTTAAGCATGTTAAGAGTTAATACTTGATTGAAAGTTGAATATATCACAATATAAAAGAGAGAAATGTAAACAGCTAGCTACAGTACATGTACAGAACTGCAGCAATACAGATCCCAGTTTCATGGAATTGTTTCAAAGATGGCAGCATCAGTAGTTAATCTCATTTCTTGTGACAATGAATTATACAGACATGATGGATCTGAGTACAATACATTTCATATATTTACACAGGATCAACAAATTTATTAGTACTTCTGTTTCTGAGACTAGTTTGAAGATTGTGATTTTAAAAAATAGTAATATTCATCTCCAGTCATGCCAATGGTCACATGATGACTTCTCTAGGCTGGCGGGATATATATATATGCTGTAAACATACGCTAGATCTATCACAATCAATCAAGGCAATGTCTGTTCCAGTTAATCATCAATTATTATTTTCTGTGAGGAACAATGGGCATGATACTAAATTTTTGATTAGACAAACCTTTGGCACAAAGAACGTAATTCTTGAGCTCCTTCTGTAGTTTGGCCACAGAGCCCTGTATAAGGAAATAGATAACAGGTTTAAAGATGAATAGAAAAACATTTATGCATTAATATATTCACCCTTTTGTGAACATTTAGATCCAGAGAACACATGCAAATCATATCCAATGGGGGTTCTTCAAGTGAAAAACCCCTTTGGAATATATATGCCCTTCTAATCTTGAGTATTGGGTGTTTTTTCAATACAGATACCCTTTTTAGACTGAGGAGAATTCTCCTACACATACATACATATAGGCATCCAATTGTTTCTCATATATGGGCCCTCTAAATTGTGTCCTTTTCAAACGAAAGGGGCGAGTGAGAGAGTGAGTAAATAGGATTTAACGTTGTTTCAACAATATTTCAGTCATATCGCAATGAATCAACTGAGCACAACTCAGTCAAGTTGCGTTCCTGCTACTGAAAGAAGAAATCTTTGAAGCAGCATGGAACCAGACACCCTCCATCCACCCTATAAAACACTGAGTACAGCACACAAGACACAGACAGGATGCTTACATGGTGCAATAAAGACAGTGCTAGACAACACATTATCAAGTTCCTGTTGCTTCAGCAAAATGCATTGAAGCAACAGGAACCCGTGCATTGCACAACATGGGTCACGTCATGGGTCAGCATGTCACGGCCTTCACCGTTTCCAAAAAGGCGTGTGGTAATAAGTTAGTTTTTTTTAAACTTCGACCATTCCCACAAACAGTTAACCACTATTAAAAGTCAAATATAACGTCTTACAACAATTTAGCATCAAGAAGTATGAGGTGTGGGAACCATTTGGTAGAGCCTTTAATTTCCTAAACATGATGAATATGTGTTGTCGCTTGCTCTGAGAATACTATGCAAATCAACCTTATTGAACTGTGCAACACATACAGTATTTCTGCATGAAAACTTTATCTTCGTTTTTAAAGAGAAACATGGGCGCAAGTAATGTGAAAGCTGCCACATTTAGAGGATATTAATGTCTAAAATAATTAGATTACAGGAAGTGCAATACAAACTCATATGTAACAGTCTTCCTACAGTTAATCAAGGAATAGCGGATCATAAGGATTAGCGGATCACTTGGTCTCTAATGAATTATATATCTCTAAAAACGTCATTAAAATCGCCTTTTTCGGACTTAAAGGTGAAATGCAAAGGTAATAAAAGTAAAAAAAAAGCATTTCTCTTTCCTTTTTATGATGATAATAAATTATACAGCCATCAATGAACGAAATCTGGTGATAAGTTTTATTTTTTAAAGAGAAATAAAACACGTGTATGATCAGCGGTTTGAAAACAGTGCATCGCTTATCGCCCCTTGATTCGGAGCTTTTCCACCAGAAGCTGTGACGTCACAGTTGAACCACACTAAAAAAATGGCGGCTAACATGAATGTAGACAACGACAGCGATGCGGAGGAATTTTAAGAATTCACGGCAATGGTTAGTGCAGGGGTGCCCCTGCCTTACCAACACGAACCTATTGTGAACAAAGAACCAGCAGACAACGATAGGATCAGCGACACTGCAGGGGCCGTGGGCGACAGTCATACCGAGAGAATCGGAAATACGGATTGGTAAATTCCGACTTTTTCCTTTATCCCCCGTAGCGAATGATGACCAACCTGTTAGTGCGTTTCAGTGAACGTGAATGACACAAGCAAGGGCTTCGTGAGCAATAGCCTAGCTTATCTATGTGAGCTATTTCCATACAATGCAATGCAGCTACATCATGTTGTGCAGACTCTGCTGGTTCCACTGCTACGTCACGTATCGCAGCGCCCCCAGGGGGAGGTAATCATGTACGGATCAAAATTTTGTAAATAATACAGCGTTACATTTTTTAGTTTTTAACTTTATTAGGCTTAAGCAAATGTTTTAAAACTGAAATGAAATTAATATACACATTATTTATCCAAACTTACTGCAAATATCAAGTGATTTAGACAAACCTTTGCATTTCACCTTTAAATAAATGACCTGTTCAAACTGGACAAATAAATACCAAACATCATGACAACTGTCCATTTTATCGCTATATGGCAAGGCTTACAGTACGTTTGTTCTGAACTCTCGTGACCTGACATGCGTGGGGGAAAACGTCATTTCTGTTTTCCCTTGAAGCGTGCACTGCTGGCATTTTGGGGATTCGTGAACAACTATGTATTTTTAACATCGCCATTATCTAGTTATTTAGCAGACAAAAGCTTTTGAACTTTGCAACAACTAAAACTGTTATTTTTGCGCCATTCCATGTTGGGATTATTCAAGTAGTAGCAGATCACTCAGCTCCTAGTGAAAAAGGGGTGGAGTTGTAATTCCATGTAACTATGTTATTAAGAAGTGTGATATTGAGAAATCTAAGCAAAGTCCAACTGATGCTCTGGTCACAATACCAAAGCGATAATTAATTGTTCTTGTGTCATTATTTCTAAGGATAACTTACGGAAGCTAGTCCCATTTACAGGCTTCGACAGTAGGCCTAAATACACAGGTACATGTATACATAAAAAACGTTTAGGTATAGTTGTTACAATACATACATATTATATAAACACTCAAGTTATACAACTGTATAACGTAATAAAAGTATTAAGATCATGCAAATTTTAAACCGGACTGAAATGACTTCACAACAGGAAAAAGAGAAAGATGCCATAACAAATTCCCAATTAAGAGTAAACATGCTAAAACAATTTTGCGAAGTTTGCGCATAGGCCTAAATGATGTTTTAGGTCTAAACATATCGAGACAATTGTCATCTTTTACAATATCATTAACGTTATTCGTGGTACTTTATTAAAGGTGATTTTGTTTTATGTACGGTACATTATTCGACTTTGTCGGGATCTAAAAAGAGGGCAACTTGCTATATCCTAAAAGTCAGCCTCAATAAAATATAATCGCGAATACCATTGGCAAATTTATACGATTGTTTGACTGCTAATATTTTTATGATTATGTAGTTGTATATCTTTGACAAATCTATGCAAAGATTAAAAGATTTCCTGGTTACCGGTATGCGTGGTCATGATGCTATTTTGTGTGTATTTTATTCAAGAACAAAGTTTGATATTTTGCCCATAATCCAGTAGGCCTATACCTAATGATATGTTACAGTTCTGAACAAGATGTGGTTGGTTATTATACTTTTGAACACAATGTATGATTTAGATTTGTCATATATATTTTTATATTATCGAGTAGTGAGTTGATAATTCTCCGCCAGAGAGCGTGATCCACTATCCCTGAATTTGATCCGCTGTGTAACAGAGTCCTGTAATGTGTAACAGTCATGTAATGTGTAACAGTCCTGTAATGTGTAACAGAGTCATGTAATGTGTAACAGAGTCCTGTAATGTGTACATGTAACAGTCCTGTAATGTGTAACAGTCCTGTAATGTGTAACTGTCATGTAATGTGTAACAGTCATGTAATGTGTAACAGTCATGTAATGTGTAACAGTCATGTAATGTGTAACTGTCAGGTAATGTGTAACAGTCATGTAATGTGTAACAGTCATGTAATGTGTAACAGCCATGTAATGTGTAACAGCCATGTAATGTGTAACAGTCATGTAATGTGTAACTGTCATGTGATGTGTAACTGTCATGTAATGTGTAACTGTCATGTCCTGTGTAACTGTCATGTACTGTGTAACAGTCATGTAATGTGTAATAGTCATGAATGTGTAACAGTCATGTAATGTGTAACAGTCATGTAATGTGTAACAGTCATGTAATGTGTAACAGTCATGTAATGTGTAACAGTCATGTAATGTGTAACAGTCATGAATGTGTAACAGTCATGTGATGTGTAACTGTCATGTGATGTGTAACAGTCATGTAATGTGTAACAGTCATGAATGTGTAACAGTTATGTAATGTGTAACAGTCATGTAATGTGTAACTGTCATGTAATGTGTAACTTGTCATGTACTGTGTAACTGTCATGTAATGTGTAATAATCCTGTAATGTGTAACTGTCATGTAATGTGTAACTGTCATGTAATGTGTAACAATCCTGTAATGTGTAACAGAGTCCTGTAATGTGTAACAGTCCTGTAATGTGTAACAGTCCTGTAATGTGTAACACAGTCCTGTAATGTGTGACAGAGTCCTGTAATGTGTAACAGTCCTGTAATGTGTAACAGAGTCCTGTAATGTGTAACAGTCCTGTAATGTGTAACTGTCATGTGATGTGTAACAGTCATGTAATGTGTAACAGTCATGTAATGTGTAATAGTCATGAATGTGTAACAGTCATGTAATGTGTAACAGTCATGTAATGTGTAACTGTCATGTGATGTGTAACTCATGTAATGTGTAACTCATGTAATGTGTAACTCATGTACTGTGTAACTGCCATGTACTGTGTAACTGTCATGTACTGTGTAACAGTCATGTAATGTGTAACAGTCATGTAATGAGTAAGTCATGTAATGTGTAACTGTCATGTAATGTGTAACTGTCATGTAATGTGTAACTGTCATGTAATGTGTAACAATCCTGTAATGTGTAACTGTCATGTAATGTGTAACTGTCATGTAATGTGTAACAATCCTGTAATGTGTAACAGTCCTGTAATGTGTAACAGCATCCTGTAATGTGTAACAGAGTCCTGTAATGTGTAACAATCCTGTAATGTGTAACTGTCCCCTGTATGTGTGACAGAGTCCTGTAATGTGTGACAGAGTCCTGTAATGTGTAACAGTCCTGTAATGTGTAACAGAGTCCTGTAATGTGTAACAGTCCTGTAATGTGTAACAGTCCTGTAATGTGTAACTGTCATGTGATGTGTAACAGTCATGTAATGTGTAACAGTCATGTAATGTGTAATAGTCATGAATGTGTAACAGTCATGTAATGTGTAACAGTCATGTAATGTGTAACAGTCATGTAATGTGTAACTTGTCATGTACTGTGCAACTGTCATGTAATGTGTAACAATCCTGTAGTGTGTAACTGTCATGTAATGTGTAACTGTCATGTAATGTGTAACACTCCTGTAATGTGTAACAGAGTCCTGTAATGTGTAACACAGTCCTGTACTGTGTAACAGAGTCCTGTAATGTGTAACACAGTCCCGTAATGTGCAATCTTTTCAAATAGTTGAGCATCTAACTTGTTCCTTCAATGATATTATTGATGCATTTTTCATCTCTCTCATATGCAGGTACAACTTCCTGAGTCGATCAAAATAAAAAAAAGACCAAATACACATGCATGCTGCGTTTATTCAGTTGAATGCCGTCAGAGGTTGTTACACTAACATTTTAGGAGGTTACAAACTCTGACAGTGGGAGAAAGTAATATGATAGCAGTAGAAAAAGTTTGACCATCACCACTGAACCCCTCTTTGTATTCAGTTATGAATCAGTTATGGAGATCACACTGCAACATGAATATATTTTAAATGACTTGGTGTTACTCTATTTCTCTTGTTTCCAGATGGCAGAAGTTAACTTCAGGTAACAGCAGCGAGAAATTCTGCTAACACTCTACAAATTTCACCAGCTGTCTTTTCAGTTCTTGAGATAAATAACATATATCCATGCCACCATTGGTCAGCCTCAGTTGACATAAAGACCTGCTTCCAAGTCTAAAAATGTTGCTTAAAAAAAATACAAGAAATATGGTATACATGGAATTTGGGTACCTTCCACAGCCCTGGATTGTGTAACACAGAATAAAGATTTTCAACTATATAAATATGACAAGACAAATGTATCCCTGAATTGTCTATCTAATTAGACAAATGTTAGATTCTGGATATACAGGTGTTTTTCTTGACAGTTTTTCATCGGGGTAACCCCGATGAAAAACAAATAAGAATTGAGTTTTGACGTTTTTTTGGAAATTGAGTTTTGCATGAAAAAATTGAGTATTTTATTTTTTGGACATTCGCGCGCCGTAGGCGCGCGAAAAAATTGAGTTTCCTTCAATAAAATTGAGTTTCTGTAACGAAATGCAAAGATAATACAGCTCGCGAGAAGAAAGAAAAGACTGCACTCACGTGGTGGAAGAGCGATGTGTGCGTTGTTGTTGTTATACGCACAGCCTACGTTTTGTTTCACTTTGCATGCGGGCGTATGACGTTTCATTGGAAAGGGAATTCCTTGTAGTTTCTGATTGAATGCGTGATTTCGACCGATGGCCAATCAAACAGACGATAACATCGAAAAACTGCAAGGGGTGTTTTCCCGTTTCTCTAGTAACGGTAACAGCCGATCCTGTATCGGTTACCTTGATTGGACAAGCGGGGTAACGTGACCTACATCGAGGCGCTCATTGGCCATAGCCCTTCAACTGGGTCAAGCTGATCTGAGGGAAACGCCATTTTATCTCATCGCAACGAAATTACGTGGCGCAGAAGCTCGAAAGAAATTTGAAAATAAAGTTTGTTTAGCGGATTTAATCGAAACCCGCACTTTGGAAATATAAACTGAGCTTCTGTACTTCAACTATACCAAAGAATCATATATTTTGAAGGGGTTTTCTGTGAGTATTTTATATTTTCTGGGCGGCTTCTCGACAACGTTTTATGGAAATCTCCGTTGGTGTTTTTTTTTATTTTTCATTTTTATTTCTTCCTCCCGACTTCGTTATTCTGAGACAGAATATCAAGTTTACATTCAAGAAATCAAATCAGGCTTAGCTAACAATATATGTATGGTTTTTATCGAGTTTCATGCTTGGTAAATTTGAAAAAAGCGATTTCAGAATGGTACATCGCTGTACTGCATTGGCAGAAGCAAAGGCTCGTCGGCATTTTTCGTATAGAAAGACGAGAGCCGTTTGAACGACTCGCCGCAGCGTAACAGTTAAAATGCTGAAAAACTGAACTTAGAAAAATAAAGAACTGAATAAAGATCTATGCATGGAGACATTCATACAGTTGACTCCTCGTCGATGATCAATAATAAACTCCAGTAAATGGAGAGAGTCAGACGCAGGCATTTGCACGTCGCTGAAAGTGAAAGTAGGCGGGATGATATATGTAGAGCTGCCAGATGTCAAGAAATGTAAAATGTCCCCATGAATAGATTTTGTAATAGATTATGTAATCGAAAATGCGAGACAAGAACTTTGATTTTCACAACACGTCGGTTCGGTATTGCTGCGCAACAACAACAACACAATGTTGTAGAGGGGGTGAAAAAAAAAACGTGATGGAGGGCGCATTTTATTTTCATTTTTCTGAAAGCCAACCAAAATGTTGGCCATACAACTGACATTTGAGATGCATACTGCAAACCTGTG
>JAVTVY010025990.1:0-10291 GCA_036873755.1 Hanleya hanleyi
AGATTCGCAGAGGGTCGTAACTTTCCATGCGCCCAGGGGAAAACCGGAGTAGCAAATTTATTATCCCTTAAGTCTTTTTATATAGCAAAAATATCGAAAAAAGTATATCATTCAGAACCAACGGTACAACGAACAAATTGCGATTACGAAACTGTCCGCATTTTACTACAGCATCGAGAGAAACGCGGCACAACACACTCAACATCCATCCATTTTGGTATCTGTTTCGTTCCGAAACGACTATTTTTGGCATAATTGACACCTTTGGTGAGATATATGTCGGAATCTTCAGTGGGAATTATGCATTACCACTTTATTCCAATAAATTTTGATGAGTCGGCGCAAGTTATTCTATAAATATATCATCAGCTGAAATTTCGAAGTTTCGAAGCGAGAGCACAGTTTCCAATCGCACGTGAGTTGTTCTCATATATCCCGAGTAGCACGACCTCTCCTGGGCTGTGTGGGTTTGTACGATCCGGCTTTTTATCCAATCACAATTCCAATATTGAATAATGCTTGTGGGATAATAAGATTGAATAGTAAGATCGTTATTGACATTAGGTTGACTCTCAAGCTCAAGCGTATTAGCATAGAAAAATAACCAAATACATACTACATGGTCTGTCTGAGCACGTAACTCTCCCATTAGTGTTACAGGTACAGTCATTACATACGTCTTTGAATTCTTGACCAATGGTAAACTGTCTGCTCCTGAAGGTACAGGCTACAAAGTAAATGAAGAATCACTTCACATTTGAACGAATAAGTCAGATTCGATATTCGCCTGACAGAATATGCACATAAGAGGACAATGTTATATACAGGCTGGTGCGTGATCATTGTACATCGTATGCAACTGATTTTAATATCACAGTACAAACAGCCTTTGTGTATGGTAAATATAGTACTAGAAAAAAGTCATAACAAACTCGGACTGATTGATTTTGCTAATTGATTTTGCTAACTAGTTTCACTGCTTTCATCAGTTTATCATAGCATCGTTTATTAAATTCAATGCGGTTGTGGTTCTATTTAAGCACGTGTGTTTTACAAAAATGGTTACGGTGGTCTTGCCGACATAACATGCGAAAAAGAATAGAAAATCGCAGACCAAGTGGTACTACTGCTCTCGTGAACCATATACGACGGAATGGTAGACTTTTATCCAATCGAAGGGCGGACATTCGATGGAACAACGATGAGACCACAGATTATCGCCCGACAGAAACCAACAATTGGAGAGAACGATCTACACGTGAGAACGGTAACGAACTTTATGAACAATGCGAGTGAGTGATTGAGCGAGGGAATAGAATTGATAGACATACAACTGTATCCCGGACACAATCATATTTTAGACCAACGCCAGCCCCGATATCAGAGGCGATTCAGACAGAACAATGCAAAGTAGCCAAGGTAGTTAAGTTATCTTCCTATACTCTTACAGAAGAAGAAATCAGTATTAGGTCTGATGTTCACACCAACCGCATCAAAAAATCATTGTGAGCTGGATAAAGATATTCAGGGGTTTAACAGAGATCTCAGACTACGCGAATTTCATCACCAATCCGTAACATCGGATTCAAACAATAGAGCTCTCGTGCATAGCAAGTCTCACAAGGAATCCCAAGAAGGGATATTTAGACCAGTTTTTGGACAACCTATCTAATCAACCACTTGGTACAGGGAGTTATGTATCAAAAACATAATCTAGACATCAAACGGAGAAAAGCATTAAAAAATTAAAAAATTAAAAAACAGTAACAATATCATTATTAAGGAAGCCGATAAGGGGAGTGCTGTGGTTAAAACGGATATGGATTATTATTTGAACAAAAATCAGTTTAATGCTTCTCGATAAAACACTTACAGTCAGCTATCAGATAACAATGACAAATCTACACCCCAAGCCTCACAATTTAACTCTGACGTATAGCCACGTTCTAACTAAATCTGAACAACAGTATATTTCGGATTTTAAAACTGGCAGTTTTTATGGGTTACCCGAAATTCACAAATCCCTAATTATTTAATTGGCTGTTGAAAAAGAAAACGCTGGATATGTCACCGTTTTATGGCCAGAAGATCTCAATTTCTGGCTTATTGCTGCCGGTGTGGAGGCTAAGAATGTCCGGTGGCTAACCGTGTACGGCTCCCATCTTCTAACCCAGCTATGATATTTTTCTTCACCTTGGGGACAAGTGTCCGTCCTTGTTGCAATAGAAAAGGATATGAAAAGAGGCCCTAATCACCAAGGCATTCTTATCCATCACACCGGCCTGCCATGCCCCACACGACCCCCCACACATAGAATAAGTAACCTGGTAGAAATAGTTTTGAATCCATACATCAAACATGTCAGTATTGTTGCAAGAAATGATTTAGATTTCTTTACTGTTTGCCAGGAAATGTACCGTCAGATACTATACTTGTCACTTTTGACGGCATGTCACTTTATAGCAACAGGATGGAAGCTATCGAATACTGGATCGATAAACATCCCGAGGTTTTAGAATGCAGATTTAATACGGAGTTCTTACTGGAGAGTGTTAAAGCAACAGGTTCCATTTCAACAGCAAGTATTTTTTACAAATTTTTGGAACAGCAATAGGAGCCAAAATGGTCCTCGCGTACTCTACCATGACTTCAGTATATCTAAAACAAAATTATTTGATGCCGTGTGTAATAAATATGGTCCACAAGAAGGTACAGCTTACAGAAACGTACGGAAAAGATATTTGGATGACTGTTTCTTCTTATGGCAGGAGTCTAGTGGTGATATACAAATTGTCTACCATATTTAACAAACTTTGCACCCGAATATCAAATTTACCATAGAAACAGCAGATATATTTACCCTTTCTCGATATTTTGGTAACTAAAGACGAAAACGAACTAATTACTGATTTGTATCATAACCCCACCGATATTAGACAATATCTTCATTTCAAAAGCAATCATGCAAGACATACTAAGATCCGCATCCCGTATAACCTTGCCCGTCGCATTTGCACCATAGTGGCAGAACGGAACTTAAAGGAAAAAGATGCTTTACTTAGTGAATTTGAAAAAAGATTTGGGAAGTAGGGATTTTCCGAAAAAGATTATCAGAACCGGTCTAAATAATGCCAAGTCACACAACATTACATTTCTGAGAACCCACAAACCGAAATCAACGAACAAAAACATGGCAAAAAATCTACATCACGCTGACATATATTCCAAAACTGTGTTGCTAATGAGCCGATTATCGGGATTGAACTAATTACTATCCAGGATATTGTTGCTGACGGAATAAGATGTGAACATTGTGGCCTATATATAATGTACCATTGTATTAAACCGGAATGTCCTTTGAAAAAGCTTATAGTAAAGCAGATATGTGCATCAGACTTTACATATCACGTATACATATCACGCCTAGTAGCATTTGCTAGATCTTGTGTTAAATGTGACGATTTTAATCAACGTCACAAAAAATTGCTGCAGAAGCTTATAAAACAGGGCTACACCACCAAGCGCCTCCACTCAAAGTTTCTCAAATTTGGCGATACATATCGCATGCTGATAGCAAAATACGAGCGTAGCGTGCAAGATCTATGGCGTTACGTTTCGTAACTTTTGTCTAATTCCGCTTAACCCGGGGCTAGGGGCCGTATGAACCCATGTACTTCAAGATCCTCATGGTACTCATATGAACAGTCACAATCAAAGCGTGACTGAGATACATCATTCTTTAGATGACGACTTTTTACAACGAATATTATGGATTAAGAATATTTTTTACAACGAATATTATGGATTAAGAATATTGAGCAGCGATACGGATTTGATATTTTTGGAACATCATGATGTCTTGTCGGCATCATTGAAAACTGTTGACCGCTTCTCTCTTGCAGGAAACAAGCCTATGTGTATGTATACTATGATTGTCTTTTTGAATTTGGTGCTAATACTGTTATATGGAATATGGAATAGGTCTTTGGATTATGGACGCGGATATTCTTTAATGGATGACGGCTGAATTATGAATGACCGACCGGACGCTTGTAATTGCTCTGATTTTCAATATAGCTTAGCTTATAGGTTTAAAGCGAGTTAATGGGATATTCACATAATTATTTTGGTCGACTCTGTAAATGAACACTCCAGAATATCAAAGGACAATCAAATGAACACCTACAGCATGGCCGGCTTGTGCATGTTGCCTTCCCGTCTGTGTTACAACTACAGTCATTGCATGCGTCTTTGAAGGCGTCACCAACATTATATACTGTATCCTTGAAGGTACAGGCTGAAAAATAAAGTGAATAATGGTTAACAATTAAACTAGTATGTCGCGGTATTCACTTGAACGCTCTCACCAAATATACCTATATATTGACATATTTCATCTTTCGTATGCAATAGATGTAGCAAACATTATTTTATTAAAGAGGTGGAGGATACTATCCACCTTCGGTAGTTGTAGACCTTTATTGACGAGACTGTCGTAATATTCACCTGGACGCTCTCATTTACAGGCAAAAAACGTAGATACAAACCCGGAATCTGTTATCTGAAATCTGAGTTTTCTAACCCGGAAAGTAAAAGAGTGGGTTGTCTTATTATCTACATTGCCACATATGATATCATCAAATCTGCCAACTACGGTGAATAATTGTGTAAATCAAAGGTGACCTTATAGAATCCGGACAGCTATACTAATCCGGAATTTACCTATAAACCACTTGTTATTTCCTTTATACTTGAAGCGGACTATGCCGCTTTTACTTACTGCACGGATTTGATCCACACGTGACGTTCTTACTTACTGCACGGATTTGATCCACAAGTGACGTTCTTACTTACTGCACGGATTTGATCCACAAGTGACGTTCTTACTTACTGCACGGATTTGATCCACAAGTGACGTTCTTACTTACTGCACGGATTTGATCCACAAGTGACGTTCTTACTTACTGCACGGATTTGATCCACAAGTGACGTTCTTACTTACTACGGACCACAAGTGACGTTCTTACTTACTGCACGGATTTGATCCACAAGTGACGTTCTTACTTACTGCACGGATTTGATCCACAAGTGACGTTCTTACTTACTGCACGGATTTGATCCACAAGTGACGTTCTTACTTACTACACGGATTTGATCCACAAGTGACGTTCTTACTTACTGCACGGATTTGATCCACAAGTGACGTTCTTACTTACTGCACAGATTTGATCCACAAGTGACGTTCTTACTTACTGCACGGGTTTGATCCACAAGTGACGTTCTTACTTACTGCACGGGTTTGATCCACAAGTGACGTTCTTACTTACTGCACGGGTTTGATCCACAAGTGACGTTCTTACTTACTGCACGGGTTTGATCCACAAGTGACGTTCTTACTTACTGCACGGATTTGATCCACAAGTGACGTTCTTACTTACTGCACGGATTTGATCCACAAGTGACGTTCTTACTTACTGCACGGATTTGATCCACAAGTGACGTTCTTACTTACTACACGGATTTGATCCACAAGTGACGTTCTTACTTACTGCACGGATTTGATCCACAAGTGACGTTCTTACTTACTGCACAGATTTGATCCACAAGTGACGTTCTTACTTACTGCACGGGTTTGATCCACAAGTGACGTTCTTACTTACTGCACGGGTTTGATCCACAAGTGACGTTCTTACTTACTGCACGGGTTTGATCCACAAGTCACGTTCTTACTTACTGCACGGGTTTGATCCACAAGTGACGTTCTTACTTACTGCACGGGGTTGATCCACAAGTCACGTTCTTACTTACTGCACGGGTTTGATCCACAAGTCACGTTCCCATCAGTGTTACACGTGCAGTCGTTACAGGCGTCTTTGAATTGTTGACCAATAGTATATCGGACATTCTTGAACCTGCATTCTGAAACGACGGAAAATATGTATCCATGATGACTATGTGTATCCTTGGTGAATATTCTCTCTGTTGGGCCCGTTTTAATGACCCACGAGGACATAGTACATAGTCATTTATATATACTAACTAATGTTGAAAATGAAAGAAAGATAGATGACATTTTAATTAAGCGCGGATGGATAATTAGAAACAGATAAATCTTGAAGCGCTGCAACACGATACCCTAGAGACAAATCCGCTGTTCTAATTTCATTGTCCGAAAGCAAATTTTCAAGATAAGAACGATGTCTCACTATCAATGGTTGGAACAATTGCAGGCAGAAGTTAATATAAGTGTGTTTGTGTGCGCTATATGTGTGCGTGTGTGTGTGTGTGTGTTAACGTGGGTTCAATTGTTATCGTCCTAAAACTACCTTTAATTTACGTTCAGAGAAAAAGGCAAATAAAGTATTCATTGATATTCGTTCGATATAGCCACGTAATAAATTTATAATCTGGAACTGATTCTCCTGCCAGGTTTTAATTCGATGCAAAGGCTTCAAGACAGCTAACTGGTCCCACATTTGGCATCCAACAAATTGACGACCGATAGCACGGGAAATAATGTTCTAAAATGGAAAAACTATCTCTGGGAGGGAGAACGTGAAACGAATGATGTCGCGCGCAGAAGGGCATTGGCTCTTTTCACGTGCTTTTACCACATTCAGGAAGTCCGCGCCTTTTCACAGGTAGCTGTTTCCCCTCCGCACTGGGGAAAATCTCCGTAAAAATAAAAATAAATTTTCCTTTCCAATATTTTTGACGTATTTGGAGACGATATTTATTTCATAAAACATACGAATGTTTCAAACTTTTCAGCGGACAGAAACAAATTTATTCAATTAAACGAACTTCCGGCAATGATAATTCCACACAAATCTTGCCCCCAGTCAGCCAGCAGAGGGAGGGAATGTTAAACGAGCATTCTTTTGTCCTCCCTCAGGGTGGACTTCGTCAATATTGCTGGGTACCATCCCTGTAATTTAACCAAGGAAAATGCTGAAATGGCTTACAAGGAAGAAGACGAGTCGGTAAAATTACGGCCATATCACTCACCTGTGACGCAAGATTCTGGATTACATATGACGGTCGCGTTATAGCCACACATGCACGTTTTGCAATCATCGGTGAAGGTCTGCCCGATAAAATACTCTGTGCCCTTGTGCTCACACACTGCAAACACACAATACACACAAGTGAGGCAAGTGTTATATGATATTATTGTATTCTTTAATCCTCTACAATGGTTTGACACACAATACACACATGAGGCAAGTGTTGTCTTATATTGTTGTATTCTTTAATCCTCGACAAATGGTGTGACACAAAATACACTCATGAGGCAAGTGTACATGATATTGTTGTATTTTTTAATCCTCTACAATGGTGTGACACACAATACACTCATGAGGCAAGCGTTGTATTATATTGTTGTATTCTTTAATCCTTTACAAATGGTGTGACACACAATACACTCATGAGGCAAGTGTACATGATATTGTTGTATTTTTTAATCCTCTACAATGGTGTGACACACAATACACACATGAGGCAAGTGTTGTCTTATATTGTTGTATTCTTTAATCCTCTACAAATGGTGTGACACAAAATACACTCATGAGGCAAGTGTACTTGATATTGTTGTATTCTTTAATCCTCTAAAATGGTGTGACACACAATACACAGATGAGGCAAGTGTTGTATGATATTGTTGTATTCTCTAATCCTCCACGATGGTGGGACACTCAATACACTCACGAGGCAAGTGCTATATGATATTGTTGTATTCTTTAATCCTTTACAAGGGTGTGACACACAATACACACACTGTACTATTGTTTTATTCTTTAATCCTCTACAACGGCGTGACACAATACATGAGGCAAGTGTTATATGATAATATTGTATTCTTTGATCTTCTACAATTGCGTGACACTTTCATTTCAATGAGGATATTTTAAGGCAAAATCACCATAACTATTTATTCTGAGCGATGTATGTCGGCTCCAATTAAGTTATGTTCTCATTGACTGCCTGTATGAGGAATACCCCATCACGACTGATTGAGTGGACTCTAGCCATGTAGTTAAATTATATATATATGGTGATTGCTTGAACTTCGCTGACTGTATTGTTACGTGCACAGAGAACAATTAGAAGCTTAATTTCTCAGTTAAATTATTGCATAACAATAAAAAATTCAGTGGATTTATGCCACGTAAACATCACGTAGATAATAGCACCGCACACTGCCCTTCGGGCACGTATGCAACTGATGATGGGTCTGACCTTGACCCATTCTCTAGAGGTCAAATTCTATAAGTTAAGTGTAAGATCTCAGAATTCATGCTCCACATGTACTTGAGTGTGAATCGACCAGAAACCCGTTGAAGATGACTGAACTTGATATTTTCGAGATCAAATATAATGACTTCACTGCAGTATGAATAGCTATATGGAAGAGTATTTTTAATTTCAGTCATCTTCGGGGATAAATTATAATATAATTATATTCCTATAGTGAAACACCCTGCCAGAAAATACTGGCTCGGGTGAGAATCGAACTCACGACTTAGGAGATACCGTCCCACTGCTCTACCAACGGTAGCTCAGTTGGTAGCACTGGGCTAATTTATACTGTTTACGAACAAGTTTAGCCAGCCGGAATGACACAAAACGCCTTGTGTGACTCCACTCCAGAACCGAAAAAGCACATAGGACCATTTGACATACACTGCCCTCAGATTACCTAATAACGCATTTCTTCCGCCAGAAACTATTTTTTTGCTCTTTTGCTTTTTGCAATAAAATAGCTGGTGTTTATTTATGTTGTCATTTTGACATGTTTGAATTTATGGGCTAATTTAATAGTGCGGTGAGAATCAGCTCGTTTGGTTATTGACGCAGAAATTATACATGCACAAAGGATGCCTATTGAAAGACGCTTTTTGTTGAAGTTACAAGCGTCTGGTCCGTCACTCATAATTCAGCCGTCGTCCATTAGAGAATATCCGCGTCCATAATCCAAGAAATGGGTACACAGTCATTGAGCAGACGAATTCGTTTAAACTCATTGTCTTAGACGGCGCAGAAAAAACTCCAAAACTATCCACAACAAAGACGATATCACGAAGTCGACGATATCGTCAACAAATCCCGATGTCATTGGATACATATTATCTAGTAGATTTTTGGTATAATATATACGAGATCGTCATTACAAACCATGGCTTACTGAGCATGCACGAAAGGTCACGTGTACCATTTGTCGCAGGTTGAAAGTTGGTTAAATCTCAGAAAAAGTAAATTTACTGTGGAACTAAATTTAGTTGCTGTCACATTGGTGTCAGAGGGAATGTTCCGTCCCTTTTTATATATTCAAAAGCGTATTTTCGATCCATTTTCAACCTTTTGGGGTTTTTTTTCTTTTATTATTTTATGTTTTACAATAAAACCCCTCAACAACTTGGAGAATAATTTCACGCGATGAAATATATTTCAGTATTTTGAGGTAGAAAAAAAACATATTTAATAAAAAGTCGAAAAGCTATATTTTTTAAATGCACTCTCGTGATCGCCATTTTTAATTCATCTTTTTCTGCCGGAGCTCTGTGCATCGGACTGGAAATGACCACAAACAGCCTGATTTCATGCATCCCGGTTCAATACAGCATGAATAAATGCAAGGACTATGAGAGAATATTAATATACCTGGCTTATTTTTCCATTTTCTTCCAAATGTGATAATTTTCTACGCCAACATTATACGAGATCAGAACGAACACAATCAAAGAGATGGAAATTTTGCAGAATCAAATCCAGGGCATTATTTCACTGTTGGACATTCTTCCTATTTTCTTCTCCGGGTATTTTCTCACCGAAAATTTTCCCTCTGGGATATATTGCCAATCAATAAATGTAATGCGGAAAAAGACATTTTTGTTTATTGTACGAAGAAAAGGACCAAAAAAAATTACGATTTTTCTCTTATTTTTTTTTGTGTCATTCACCGCATGAATTAGGACTACTGATGATATCCCATGACACGTGCTTCTGGTGAAACAGTAAAAGCATTTCGGGATACACAGCGCATGTACCTGCTCCTGATGACATGTTAACAGAAGCTCGTGACATACAACGCATATACGTGCCTCAGGTGACATGATACCAGCATGAGATATACTCCTGAAATTACTCCCTTTTTACAGATAACAGTTATGGGAACGTTGTGTTTAGCACAGGTTGACGCCGTTAAAGCCATTTTCTTAAAATACATATTTCAGACATTCCGGCCCTATTTAGCGATATCTGACTACAGAAAAGCAAATATTTTGAAGAA
>JAVTVY010025991.1:0-11234 GCA_036873755.1 Hanleya hanleyi
CTGCCTGGTGGCCATATTGGATTTTCGAATCGGACCAAAAAAGGTATCTTGCACAACTAGACCCCAAGGGGAACCTGTGTACCAAATTTGCGAAAGATCCATGCAGTACTTCCTGAGAAATGACGATAACAAAGTTTCATGGGGAAATCCAAGATGGCTGCCTGGTGGCCATATTGGATTTTCGAATCGGACCAGAAAAGGTATCTTGCACAACTAGACCCGAAAGGGAACCTGTGTACCAAATTTGAGAAAGATCCATGCAGTAGTTCCTGAGAAATCACGATAACAAGGTTTCATGGAGAAATCCAAGATGGATGCCTGGTGGCCATATTGGATTTTCGAATCGGACCTAAAAAGGTATCTTGCACAACTAGACCCCAAGGGGAACCTGTGTACCAAATTTGAGAAAGACCCATGCAGTAGTTCCTGAGAAATCGCGATAACATGGTTTCATGGGGAAATCCAAGATGACTGCCTGGTGGCCATATTGGATTTTCGAATCGGACCAAAAAAGGTATCTTGCACAACTAGACCCTAAGGGGAACCTGTGTACCAAATTTGAGAAAAGATCCATGCAGTACTTCGAAATCGCAATAACACGGTTTCATGAAATCAAGATGACACCTGGTGGCCATATTGGATTTTTCGAATCGGACCAAAAGGTATCTTGCACAACTAGACCCCAAGGGGACCTGTGTACCAAATTTGAGAAAGACCCATGCAGTAGTTCCTGAAATCATGATAACAGGGTTTCATGGGAAATCCAAGATGGCTGCCTGGTGGCCATATTGTTTTCGGGAATCTCGACCAGAAAGGTATCTTGCACAACTAGATCGAAAGGAACCTGTGTACCAAATTTGAGAAAGATCCATGCGAGCTGTAGTTCTGAGAAATCACGATAACAAGGTTTCATAGGAGAAAAATCCAAGATGACTGCCTGGTGGCCATATTGGATTTTCGAAATCGGACCTAAAAAAGGTATCTTGCACAACTAGACCCCAAGGGAAACCTGTGAACCAAATTTGAGAAAGATCCATGCAGTAGTTCCCGAGAAATCGTGATAAAAAGGTTTCATGGGGAAATCAAGATGGCCGCCTTGTGACCATATTGCATTTTCGAATCGGACAGAAAAGGTATCTTGCACAACTAGACCCCAAGGGGAACCTGTGTACCAAATTTGAGAAAGATCAATGCAGTAGTTCCTGAGAAATCGCGATAACAAGGTTTCATGGGGAAATCCAAGATGGCTGCCTGGTGGCCATATTGGATTTGCGAATCGGACCAGAAAAGGTATCTTGCACAACTAGACCCCAAGGGGAACCTGTGTACCAAACTTGAGAAAGATCCATGCAGTAGTTCCTGAGAAACCGCGATAACAAGGTTTCATGGGAAAATCCAAGATGGCTGCCTGGTGGCCATATTGAATTGTCGAATCGGACCAGAAAAGGTATCTTGCACAACTAGACCCCAAGGGGAACCTGTGCACAAAATTTGAGAAAGATCCATGCAGTACTTCCTGAGAAATCGCAATAACACGGTTTCATGGGGAAATCCAAGATGACTGCCTGGTGGCCATATTGGATTTTCGAATCGGACCAAAAAAGGTATCTTGCACAACTAGACCCCAAGGGGAACCTGTGTACCAAATTTGCGAAAGATCCATGCAGTACTTCCTGAGAAATGACGATAACAAAGTTTCATGGGGAAATCCAAGATGGCTGCCTGGTGGCCATATTGGATTTTCGAATCGGACCAGAAAAGGTATCTTGCACAACTAGACCCGAAAGGGAACCTGTGTACCAAATTTGAGAAAGATCCATGCAGTAGTTCCTGAGAAATCACGATAACAAGGTTTCATGGAGAAATCCAAGATGGATGCCTGGTGGCCATATTGGATTTTCGAATCGGACCTAAAAAGGTATCTTGCACAACTAGACCCCAAGGGGAACCTGTGTACCAAATTTGAGAAAGACCCATGCAGTAGTTCCTGAGAAATCGCGATAACATGGTTTCATGGGGAAATCCAAGATGACTGCCTGGTGGCCATATTGGATTTTCGAATCGGACCAAAAAAGGTATCTTGCACAACTAGACCCTAAGGGGAACCTGTGTACCAAATTTGAGAAAGATCCATGCAGTACCTCCTGAGAAATGACGATAACAAAGTTTCATGGGGAAATCCAAGATGGCTGCCTGGTGGCCATATTGGATTTTCAAATCGGACCAAAAAGGGTATCTTGCACAACTAGACCCCAAGGGGAACCTGTGTACCAAATTTGAGAAAGATCCATGCAGTAGTTCCTGAGAAATCGCGATAACAAGGTTTCATGGGGAAATCCAAGATGGCTGGCTGGTGGCCATATTGGATTTTCTAATCGGACCAAAAAAGGTTTCTTGCACAACTAGACCCCAAAGGGGAACCTGTGTACCAAATTTGAGAAAGATCCATGCAGTAGTTCCGGAGAAATCGCGATAACAAGGTTTCATGGGGAAATCCAAGATGGCTGCCTGGTGGCCATATTGGATTTTCGAATCGGACCAAAACAGGTATCTTGCACAACTAGACCCCAAGGGGAACCTGTGTACCAAATTTGAGAAAGATCCATAAAGTAGTTCCTGAGAAATCGCGATAACAAGAATTGTTTACGGACGGACGGACTGACTGACGGACTGACGGACGACGGACCACGGACGAAAAGCGATTTGAATAGCCCACCATCTGGTGATGGTGGGCTAATAACATAGAAAAAATAGGTTCAGTCAACTGGGACAGGCTTTTTAGAGTTAAGGACGAACATGGCCAGAATAGTTACACGCCGGACAAAAGCACCAAATTTTGTTTGGACACTCCCACGGGTACTCGGATGAAAGCTCCAAAGATTTCGTTGCATGGAACAGCAGACGTCATGATGACGTCACAGAATGAATAAAACCTATACATGACTGAAAAATCCTTCTTTCCTGATTAAACATTACTTACTAAGATGCTTTAACCCATAATTCTTTCCAAATGGCAACAAACTGGCATAATTGACATTTTTGTTGTTATTGGAGCGGTAAACGATATATATTTTGACTGTTAACCTTATCTAGCCTGGGTGTGGGGTGGGGGGAGGTTGTTTTGTGACATTGATTTTAAATCGTCACAGCTAACCCAGGATCTAGCAAATGCTACTAGGCGAGATATTTATACGCCATATGCAAGTCCCTCTGGTATATTACTGTCCAGATAGGGATAGTTTACGGTGTCGAAATTGTAATCATCTCTTTTATCGTAAAGCCGACGTACGACAAATCTGATAAATTGCAGGCTTTTCATACTACTTCTGAAACATATATTGTCTGAGCTTACAAAAGATACAGATATGAATAACTTCCGTATCATCTGATATTGAATAAAAGACTTGTAGATTTCGTTGAAATTGAGGGTCTGCTGTCAAAATCACAAATAGGATTCAGAAAAGATCACCGGACTTCAGATCACATCTTTACAATGAAAACAATTATCGACAAGTACACTAAACGCAAGCAAAAATTATATACTTGTTTCGTCGACTTCAATAAGGCATTCGATTCGGTTTGGCACGATGCCTTATTTCTAAAATTACAGAGAACCGGCATTACAGGCCCTATCTATCAGGTTATCCGATCCCTGTACCTCCACAGTCATTCCAGAGTGAGGACAACATACTGTATGAGCGAGAGATTTCCTGTGTCTAGAGGGGTGCATCAGGGAAATGTACTGAGTCCATTATTATTTAATATTTTTATTAATGACCTTTTATTAGATATGGATAGCGATCACTTACCCAAAATATGGGATGAACAAGTACACTGTCTCGCGTATGCTGATGATATTGTATGAGGCGCCGTTTGTGACAATATTGTCAACGACAAATATATAGAGTTAAAACCAATATATAGAGTTAAAACCAAAATATAAAGTCGCCGTTTGTGAAAATATTGTCAAACACAAATATATAGTTAAAACCTTTGTAAATATATATAAAACGAAATAAATAGGGCCTATATATAAAGTTGTTTTTTTTTTTTTTTTATAAATATTTTTTTAACATAAATAACGATAGGAAGTTAAGACGTTAAATTTAACGTAAATATAAAGTACACGAACAAACTTAAATAAAGTGTACATGTAAACCGGATATGCCCAAAGGAAGCTGCGCAATCGATGTGCGCGCGAGTGATACTGGTTAATCAAAACTGCAACTGGGTTCTGAAGCGAAACTATGACAGCGGTGAAAGACACTCGCATGTCACAGATGTGGCGAATCAAACAATAAGATCACGTACCTGAACATATTTCAGCTCACTGCCATAATGATTTAGTAAAGGCCTATTCCAATTTTCAACAATTACTGTTGTCATTTACAATCGTACTTCAAAGTTATCACATCAATTAGATATAAGTACATCTACTTATAAATCAACATAAGATATCCTAGGCTGCAGCCAATATCATAGCCTGTCCCTTTGATGTTCAATCCACGATTCCGCTGGCCAAGTCGCTGGTTGCTATTTGCCGCATAAAAACATCAACAGAAGTTGAAATAAAACATGCGCAATAACGATGTATTAATTATGCGCAGCACAAATATTAGGCAATTTGAAATCATGCTGAATATGAGCATATTTCATTGATCAGAATATGACCATTCATAGCTTAGTTATAGGATTTGTAATTATATTGTCGTTTTTGTATATTTTATCGTTTTTCGATAATTTCCGCATTTCCAAACAAGACGAAAATTTGTACTTGGTATAAGTACAGCGAATGTGGAAACTAATGGCTCATGAAGAATACTAGATTGGCCTTTTTTCACTTTTGCGCTGCCTCGAAGCTGTTACTAGTAACTAAGGAATCAGTCGAAGCCGTTTTACCCCTGCGTGCTAATCGCTAATTGATCTTCAATACGCGTGGGGTTCTTGACGGGCATCGGTATTAACCCTATTATATACGCTGACGAGTGAGTGAATAGGGTTTAACGTCGCTTTCAACATTTTTTCAGCTATATCACGACGGGGAAGGGAAGGGAGGTGAGTGGGAGGGGTGTGGTTAACTACTTGTAACCGAGCAGATCTAATGCTGCCATTTTATACTGCTGTCCCACCGAAATATCATTCCGTAGGCAAACATGACACCCCACTCAGTCACATTATACTGACACCGTCCTTGTTCTATCCTCTTAATACTGAGCGTAAGCGAGGAAGCAACAAGTTCCATTTTTCAAGTCTTTGGTATGACCCGGCCAGGATTGAACCCAGTACCTAGCGCTTACGAATATCAACAGTTTATTTTATTCTACTTACGTTATACTAACTTAAAACCTAAAAAGTTTGAGATCAAGTAAGCGTATCATGCTATAATAAATGATCTCGATAATGAAAACGAGGAACGGTGAACGCAACAGTACAATCCACACTGGTGGTTCCCACAGTATACGCCATGGTTCTTTCATAATTTGAGAGCGGTACGTTTGATGATACCAGCATAGTGCAACCGGTTCCTCATGACCCATTAGTTTCCACATTCGCTGTACTTATACCAAGTTCCCTGCAAATTTTTGTCTTGTTTGGAAATTCGGAAATTATCGAAAAACGATAAAATATACAAAACGACAATATAATTCCAAATCCTATAACTAGGCTATGAATGATCATATTCTGATCAATGAAATATGCTCATATTCAGTATGATTTCAAATTGCCTAATATTTGTGTTGCGCATAATTAATGCATCGTTATTGCGCATGTTTTATTTCAACTTCTGTTGATGTTTTTATGCGGCAAATAGCAACCAGCGACTTGGCCGGCGGAATCGTAGATTGAACATCTAAGGGGCAGGCCGTAGTAGTAGGTAAAGTTGAAATTGACGCTCCTTTCACCCGGATGTAACTATGACGTCACAACATCCGATGGTGGCGCCATCTGTACACATTGGTGGCAAAAACCCGCACTAGGGGGAGACAACTCGATCTGCATATTGGCGGTTGTGGGAGTGGGACCAAGATGGCGGCGTGTGTGGTGGTCAAAATGGCGACGTGTGTGGTGGTCAAAATGGCGGCATGTGTGGTGGTCAAAATGGCGGCATGTGTGGTGGTCAAAATGGCGGCTGTGGGAGTGTGGTCAAAATGGCGGCCTGTGTGGGGTGGTCAAAATGGCGGCGTGTGGGGTGGTCAAAATGGCGGCCTGTGTGGGGTGGTCAAAATGGCGGCGTGTGGGGTGGTCAAAATGGCGGCGTGTGGTGGTGGTCAAAATGGCGGCGCAAGGGCGCAAACGAGGCGGTGGGGAGGTCCCGGGGAGAAAAACCCCTCACATTACCCTAAAAAAAAACCTCTAAGCCATATAATAATAATAAACATAATCTATAGGTGTTGTACCATGTTAATAGGATCAGTCTAGCATCTGTACCACCCAGGGTCGAGCGTTTATTGTCCCGTGTATCTCCGCAGAAAATCAACAAACAAAATGGCGGCTCCAGGATGGTGTGGGGACGCCCTTTGCACATCACGGCGTCGATCCTAACCATAGCGCCATCTGCACACACTGACGCAAGGGAGACAACTCGTGTGGACCAAGGGTATGGAAATAGACGTGTTGGACCTAGGGGAGTCCCTAATGGACCGATGGGGTCGAGTGAGGTATCAATGTGAAGCATTCGTGAAGGGGCATCTAATGGGCTGGGTGTGGGGTTGAACTATCGGCATTCTGCGCATGCGCGATGGCCCAAGGGTATGGAAATAGACGTGTTGGAGCTAGGGGAGTCCCTAATGGACCGATGGGGTCGAGTGAGGTATCAATGTGAAGCCTTCGTGAAGGGGCATCTAATGGGCTGGGTGTGGGGTTGAACTATCGGCATTCTGCGCATGCGCGGTGGCCCAAGGGTATGAAAATAGCCGTGTTGGAGCTAGGGAAGCCAACAATGGTCCGATGGGATCGAGTGAGGTATCAAAGTGAAGCATTCGTGAAGGGGCATCTCACTGGACTAGTGGGTTGAAATAGCGTCATTCTGCGCATGCGCGGTGGCCCAAGGGTATGGAAATAGACGTTTTGGCATCTAGGGAAGCCACTAATGGTCCGATGGGGTCGAGTGAGGTATCAATGTGAAGCATTCGTGAAGGGACATCTGATGGGCTGGGGTTGAAATAGCGGCATTCTGCGCATGCGCGGTGGCCCAAGGGTATGAAAATAGCCGTGTTGGAGCTAGGGGCGTCCCTAGTGGACCAATGGGGTCGAGTGAGATATCAAAGTGAAGCATTCGTGAAGGGGCATCTGATGGGTTGGATGTACGGTAGGAATATCATGCGCAGACAGCAGTGCGGAGCTCTCGGCCAATCAGAAGCGAGTATTTCAAATCCGTCACAGAGCTCTCAGCCAATCAGAAGCGAGTATTTTGACCCGGTGCATTATGGGCCATATCCAAGATGCCGGCACGTATGTTCAAGATGGCGGCACATCCGGTGTCGAAAACTGGCCATTTCGTCGGGATGTGGTCACCTAGTGTCGAAAACTGGACCCTGTATGGGTCCCGCTAGACGTTTTGGAGCTAGGGCGCCACTAATGGTCCAATGAACAAGTGTGTGACGTCACTTCCGGTTGGGGTGAATGGGGCGTGACCTCTGGCCATGTCTAGACTTGTCTGTGTCTGTCATGTACTGGGGTTTTTTTCTCTACAATGGCGTTCACGTGGTGTGGTAGGTCTGCGCAAGTGTGTGACGTCACTTCCGGTTTTCACTAAAACGATCTCCAACTTTTCCGGCCCCGGCGGGCCCCGGCCCCCCACCGCAGCGCGCGCGCGCGGGTTCTCCGGCCGCAGCCGGAAATAATTGAAACATAATTTATGTTTATTGAAACATAATTCATTATTATGAATAAAACAAACAAGACAGGGGTTTTTTTTTTGTGAGATCTCATTTTGTTTTTTATTCAGTAACAACAACAACGTGAGAACAACCACGTGAAAACTCAAGCCCAGAACAAGGGGCTTGTAATTAACTGAAGCCCAGAACAGGGGGGCTTGTAAACTGAAGCCCAGAACAGGGGGCTTTTAAACTTAAGCCCAGAACAGCGGGCGTATGTACATTGAAAGAATTCAAGCCCAGAACGGGACTTGTACATTGAAATGATGGGCGGCTCAGTCATATACGAGTACATCTCGGTCCTCGGCCTTGGGGTACTCGTCAAACATCTGTACGATGGTAGATAAGGGTCTTCCCCGGCATCGATGGTACAGGTAAAACAAGCAATATTGTCCGCACACGCTACTGGTCAGGCTTTGCAACGTTTGACTGCTCCAACACCACGTCTCTGTGCCTTGATCCATGAAGTCTGCTAAATCGGGATGGAGGGGTGGCAGGCCGTACGGGTCAAAGTATTCGCCCTGCTGTTCTGTCAAGTACACGGCCACCCAATGTTCACCGGGCCGATCCATCGGGTCCGTGTTGAGAACGTAAGCAGCAGGATACATACGGTCTAATGGGAACACATCTCGGGCGAACACACCTTGAAACATCATACGTGTCTCTGGGTCATTCTCCAGCACGGTGGTTATCTGGTCTGTATCCATGTTAGGTGGAGAAGTCACACAGCACGTTGCGCGCCTTGTCCACTTGAATGATGTTGTCAAACTCGGCGTAGCAGATCACATTGACGGTGCTCCGGAGGGCTCGTTGAAAGTGGATTTCCAACCGTAAATTGCCTTGCTTGGCCAGGGCCAGCTGATGGTCGTTCTCTAAGGTGGGGTCAAATCGAAACAGAACAACGTGTATCCGTTCCCGTAGTCCTCCCGACTGATGAAATTCCCTTCGTCCTGGTTGATTTGACCGGTGGCTGTAAACAGGCTCTGATAGGCTCGAATGAAATTCGCGCGCCCAAAGTTCGGGGTTAAGGCCGTGGCTGGCACCTGTTGTCCATCCACATGCAGGGCCACAAAATTGATGCCGAAATGTTTAAAGTCAAACGGATTCTCTGGGTAGGCTCCACTGAAACTGGTATTTTCCACACAGGCCAGGATCAATCGCTTGGGTAGTTCCCCCAGGAACAGGTTGTCTTTGTTGGCGCTCATATTTCCAGCAGACACAGAGAACACTTTGGTTTGCACACGTCGGATAGGGTACTGGGCTGGTTTTGTTTCCAAGGCTTTCATGTGTCCCAATTGAACGGCTGGATTCGGTTTCACTTTTCGGACATACAGGACTGCGTCTTCGATGACAATCTTATAGTCAGCTACATGCCCCTCTACGTTAGTGGCCATCAAGGCGAAGGTCGGAGGCGCACGTATCAGTCGGATTTTGATGGGAACCTTGTTCAAGAGGTATCGGTCTTGCATGAACATGTCTGCGTGCAGTCGACCGATCATATCCACCGAGACGCCGTTCGCGGTCAAAGCCTTCCGTTTGCTGTATCCCGTATTGTCGTTCTCTGCGCCCATGTGCTCGGCTTTGTCCTGGTAGAATAAAGCGGCTGTCAGTTGAGATTTTTTAGCCTCTCGCCCATGCGACAACAGCGTCTCGATAGGGGTACGTGTTGGTCGAGTCACTGATGAGTTTGTCGCTGAGAAATATATCCACCTGTTGAAACATCGAGTGCAGCCAGAGATTCGTCGGGCCCACCGTTGCTTGGTCGACGATTCTGGTGCCATCTCCACTGACGATCTTGGCTTTCACATACAAGCAGGTATGGGCTAAATCCACATAGGTCGTATCCGCATTACTGATGGTGAACTCGATGGGCCCTGTTGCGTTGATGCTGGAGATCGGAAGATGCTCCACCCATAATCCTTGTTCGGTACTGGTCTGTGTGGGCGGCACGGTCCACAAATCAAATTCACTGTTGATGGAGGGGCAGGACTCGGCGTGGATCAAGGCCATGTTTTAAGAAAAGATATCCCGGGTCTTCTTCGATGTGCGTCGTCGCTGGGTCGGTCGTCGACTGGTGCGTCGTGTCGGTGGGGCAGCTCTTTTATTCCCTACGGTGCGTTGTGCTTTGGCCACCAAGACGCTTCCCGCTTCTTTGGCCCGCCGTTTCAAGGCTTCTTTGGGTGCCGTACCCCCCAAGACATCACCGGCCACTTCCAGTCCACTGCGTACCGCTTGTTTGCTGATTGCTTTCACCCCACGCGTCACCAAGGGCAGGAACGTTTTGACGATGCTGCCGAGTATGTTCCCCAGTCCATGTCCACGTTGCATGCGTGCACCACTAAACACCGGAAAGCCACCCCCGCCTGTTGGGCATAATAGTCCATATAGCTGCGTGCATCGCACTCGTAAGGCACCTTCATTATGCAAAGTGGGGAGCACGTGCATGTCGAAAATGAAGTGTCACCACCACTTTCCCGCGTTCGAATGCCACCGGTCGTCCCGTGTCATCTCTTATATCCACCGTGATCGTGTTGATGTGGGTTTGTCGTACAGGCAGGAAGAGCATGTGGGTGAAACTGTGGGTGACTTGATCTCCATACAACTTTTTAATGGGCATCACCCGTAACAGAGGTGTGTTGATATCACCCACGATGTGGTTGTCCACCACGTCCGAGTAGACGTAGAGTCCGTACATACCCGACTTCATATCCATCGGGATCTCGCCTTGGTGGGCGGTGGGACCAGCGAACGTCCGTAGATCGAAACCCAGCATTTGCTGCAGGATAGGACTCAGTACGACACTCGCGTTGGCGGTGACGATAAGCTCTGCCTTGTCGTTGTGTGCGTTGTAATCGAAGTTCACGTGATTCTTGAAGGGATAGGCTTTGATGGGTTTTGAAGTATTTGTGACCTCCCGTAGAGCCTTATAATGCAACAGTTTTGACAGCCCACCCATGAACTCCTTGGGAGTATCGTATTGGCCTTCGGGGAGGGTGAGTCGGGTGTCTTTTGTACCACGAGTAAGGGTACTGAATATCCACCAGGCCACATTCCCACCGGCCAGGTAAATGCAACGGTTGTGGTAATTGAGTCACATACTTGGCCACGGTGTTGTCAGGAAACACATCCAGTGAACTGTTACTGGGTAGGGTGAGGTAAAACATGGCGACTGAGCTGTCCTGCTTCTGCACCGGGTTTTAATAGGTGTTCCAGACCTTGGGTGGTTGTGTCCGGCGTCGTATTCGTCGCGTTGACTTGCTACGTGTCACGGCTCTGGAGATGTGGGGTGTCCTGATCAAGGGTGGTTTTTTAAAGGTCTGAAAAGAAGGTGCCCGTTGTGGTGGTGGAGTTTTGGGG